>JAMWEH010000066.1:0-42809 GCA_024721245.1 Mitragyna speciosa
TTGTTTGATTGATTGTTGCCTTTTTTATTTTCATTTTTGTTCAGAGGCTACTTGTTTTTCATGTGTTGCTGTTAGTTCGATTATATTTGATATAATATGCTGCTGTTTTTTTGTTGTATTTAGTGCAATGTCTGCTGATTTTTTCTTTATTATTATTGTAATACATTGCTTTTATATTTTTGTTTTGATGTAATATATGAAATTTTTTAGTTTCTTCTAATATGTTGCTGTTTATTTTTATTATTCTGATGGAAAACTTTGTTTTTTTTTCTCTATTTGTGAACGTATAGGAGTATTTATTTTTAGTTGGTAATTTGGATGAATTGGGTAAAGTAGATAATTATCTGAAAATATTTTCAAGTTAAGAATAATTATGAAAATTAGTAGGAAAAAAAGTTAAAAAGGACAGGTAGGGAAATAACTAAAAAGTAGGAGTTAAGGAGATAATTAAAAATTACATATTACATTGTAATTAACGATTCCTAGGAAATACATAAGAAAAAATGTAAAATAGATAATTAGAGGGAAAATTAAGAATGTAGGAAAAACTAAGGAAATAACTAAAAATTACATATATGGTTTAATGATTATTTTTGGGTTAAAAAATGTAATTTAGATAAAACAATTATGAAAATAATAAATAATTAGGAATAACTAGGAAAAAACATAATTACTTCCATTATAGTTTTATTATGTTGTGGAGAATTTTTTTTTTTGTCAAAAAATATGTAATGTATATAATTTTGAAAAAATAAAAAAGGAAAAATAGTTATGAAAAAAAGAATAAAATAATTTATGAAAATAGGAAAAAAAGATAATAATTAATAATTAGAAAAATAAATGATTATTTTCGAAGATATTTGTATTGTGTTGAATTGATTATTTCCTTGTTCAAAAAAGTATGTAATTTATATAATTAGGGAAAATTAGAAACTTCATAAAAGATCACATACTATGATTAATAAAAATAATTATTTTAATTTTAATAATTAGAAAAAATAATGGAAAGACAATTGTCTTTGAAGTTGATACTCCAATCGCTTTCTTCTAACTTGCACTGAGAGGAATGGGAGAATGTGCTAACGTGTGCACTTTGGAAACAGCCACTGCTGAGCAATTTAGCCATCTTCTTTAGCTAAATCATTAGCTGCAAAATACTGTCGTCAACTCGATTAATCATTGTAAAAATCATATAGACTTCTCACTTGAAGACAAAGGGAATTTAGGGGAGGAAGGTAACTGCCTTAACATTTGAGCTTGGGTAATGGCTGAATTCATTTAATCTAGAATTGAGAGGAATTTAGTCGCTAATAGCTCAATAGTGCGACTGGATGTCAAATTCAACCAGGAAAGTTGCCATGGATTAACAGAGATTCGGGAGGAAAAATTGAGATTGTGCTGGAGGGGAAGATGATGGAGGACCAATTTCCACCATTGATGGAATCTACTGGTCAAGCTACTAATCAGAAGATGAAATCACGGGCAGATATTATACAAGAAAAGCACTGTAGCCATAGGGTTATCGAACTGCAATATGTGCCTCCCAATTTGACAGATGAGAAATCAATTATGTGCATTACCATGGAGGACGTAGTTGAGGGCATCCAAAAATGGAAAAACGCAGTAATAGGTTATATTGTTGGTAGTGCACACCTTTTACAGTCATGAAAAAATTTGTGGAAAAGCATATGGAAGGAGCTCGGGAGAGTGGATATAACACTCTTGAAATCTAGGGTATATTTCTTCAATTTTGCTACAGAGGATCACAAGAACAAAGTGTGGGATGAATCACCATGGCCATTTGCAAGTAAAATGTTGTTTCTGAAGCCATGGAATCTAAGAGCAGCTCAACTCAGTGCCTATTTGGATACGTTTTCCTGACTTGAAACTGCATTATTACATTGGCCAAGCCCTTAGTAAGATTGCTAGTTTTATTAAAAAGCCATTACGGACAAATAGACTGCTAATCAGTCCAGACTATCATATGCTAGAATTTGTATTGAGATTGAAGCTGATTTTTTGTTCCCAAATAAAATTCCTTGTATGAATGAAACTAGAGGAATTGAATACATTCAAGTGGAGTCCGAGTGGGTACCTAGTTGCTGTAAGAGATGCATGAAATTTGGGCATGAAAATAATAACTGTCCATTAGCTCCAAAGAAAAGGTAGCAATGGGTTCCAAAGCAAAGTAAAATGGAAAAGAATGATAAAAAGGTAGAAGCTGAAGGGAGTCAACAAAAAGAAATAGAGGAAAAAGATGAGCAAATAAAGAAGGAAGACTACAAGGAAGTGAAACTAACAGACGAAGTAACAGAAAAAAAGCAAGTGGATGCTACTGAAAAAAACTAAGAACTTGCATGGGGCCAATAAGGAGAAAGAAAATGAGGTTAAACATGTGCCTAGGAACAGTGAGAGCATAGCCAAAAAGTAGAAAGAAGCAAATGAGATGAAGCTGAATTTGACGAATAGTTTTGAAACCTTAGGGAATGAGGAGAATAAGGAAGCAAAGATCACTAGAAACGGAAGAAAAAACAAAAAAATGCCTATTGGGTAGGGTAGGTGACTAGCAACCCCATCTCTATGAACATAGTGTCATAGAATATAAGGGGGTTTAAATGATCCCCTAAAACAAATGGAAGTAGAGAAACTAGTGTATGAGAATAATATTAATATAATTGGTATAGTAGCAAATAAAGTAAATTACAACAATATTTAGAAAACAATTACTACTTGTTTGTCCCATGTGGAATACATACATAATTTTGAGCATGGTAAAGTTGCCGAGTTATTGTTTGATGGAGACCTGATAGAATAAATAGTACAGCATTAGCTCTCCATAAATAGGCTGTAACTTGTAAACTAGAAAAGAAAGGAGGAGGTAAGTAGGTGTATGTAACAATGGTATATGGGAAGAATGCAGCCTTGGAAAGAAGAATACTATGGAGGCATCTAATAGATTTGCAACAATATGTACATAATGCAGCCTAGATCATACAAGGAGATTTCAACATCATAAGGAACTTTTATGAAAAAATAAGAAATAAGGAATTTGAAATAAGGGTAGTGGAGGAGTTTAATGAAAAATTACTTGTCTTGATATGCATGACTATCCAGCCCAAGGATTATTTTTTACTTGGTGGAATAAAAGAGAAGGACAAAAAAAAAGTATACTGCAAGCTTGACAGAGCCCTCATAAGTAGTGAATGCTGACACACATTCACTTATATGAATATAAAAGCAATGCCCCCATCAATATCAGATCATTCATCAGTGGCAGTAAAAACTCAAAAATGGATGAACACTGGTCCTAAACCCTTAAAGTTTCAAAAGTTTTGGATGGAAAACAATAAGTTCGTAGGAAAACTAGAGAAGAATTGGAAGAAAGAGTGACCAATAATCTAGCCAGGAATGTGTGCCTTAAACTAAAAAACCTAAAACAAGAACTTAAAGAGCTAAACCAAAAGGAGTTTGGAAATCTAAGTTTGAAGGTGAAACAGAAAAAACAACAATTGGTGGAAATCCAAGCAGCATTACAGGAACAAACGCACAATTCAAAATTATAGATGAAAGAAAGGAAATGCATAATAGAATATGGAGAGTTGATCAAAGTAGAGGAGGAGCTGTTCAAAGGAAAATCAAGAGTCAAATGGTTGAACCTTGAAGATAAAAACACCAAGTTCTTCCATAGAAGAGTTAAAGCAAATTAGGCAAAAAACAGAATTGTATCCTTGATAGCAGAAAATGGGGAAGAAATCATAGAATATGAGTCTGTAAAAAGAGAAGCAGTAAAATTCTTTGAAGAGTTGTTTAAAGAAGAGAATGAATAGGATGAAGGGAAAGATAGAAAATTGAGTCAAATCATTAGTTAAAAAAACTAAATGATGAGCAAGCTGAGGATTTGGTGAAGGAGATAACAATGATAAAATAAAAGGAGTGCTATTCAAAATGAAAGGGAACAAAGCCCTTGGGCTTGATGGTTTCACAATGGAGTTATTCAAAGTAAATTGGAACACAATAGGAAAGGACATATGCAAAGCAATAAAATACTACTTTAGCAATTCCTATATGTATTGGCCATTGAACAACACAATAATTTCGTTAATCCCCAAGTGGATAACCAACAATATAGGAATACAGACCTATCTCATATTGTAGTGTGTTGTATAAGATGTACTCAAAGATTCTCACAAAGAGGCTAAAAATGGTACTCACTACTTTAATTAGCTTACAGCAGAATGCCTTCATAAAAGGTAAACAAATTGGAGATAATATCATGATCATGTAGCAGGTGATAAGAGGATGTCGTAGGAATGATGGTAAACCAAGTGCTGCCATAAAAGTGGACATCAAAAAAGCATATGATACAGTGTCTTGGAAATTCTTGTTTAGAAGTATGGAATTGATGAATTTTCCCAATTAGTTCATTGAGTAGATAAAACTTGCAGTCACCACAGCTAAGTTCTCATTGAATATAAATAGTGGTCTTGTTGGATATTTTGGCAATGAAAGAGGACTTAGGCAAGGGGACTCCATGTCCCTTTATCTATTTCTCATATCAATGGAAGTTTTTACCATGATATTGGAAAGTAATGTGCAACAACATGGATTTGAATACCACTCAAAATGCCAAAAAAAAAAAAAAAAAAGATATCACACCTAATATTTGTTGATGATTTCTTTTTGCTAGCAGGAGCTACAGAAAGATCATTGAGTGTGATGAAAACAATAATGGAGCAGTTTAGTATGCTCTCTGGATTGCAGCCAAACAAGTAGAAAAGTGAAAGTGTTATGTGCAGGTGTATCAAATGAAATGAAGGATAAATTAAGTAAAATAATAGAAATACCGTGTGGAAAGCTGCCTGTATGACATTTGGGAGTATCTCTTCTATCAACTGGACTCATATTTACTAACTGCAGCCCCTATATTTGCAAAAATTAAAGCCAGAATACAAGGATGGGCAGCACAGAAACTCTCTTATAGGGGAAAAGTGCAACTAATAAAATCAGTACTGAATAGTATCCAACTCTACTAAGTTTGTTTGTGCTACCTAGTGCAATGATTAAAAGGATTGAAAGCATGCTATCCTCATTTTTGTGGGCAGGAGAGCAAAGAAGTCATTATGGAGCTAAAGTGAGTTTGAAGGAGGTGTGTAAACCAAAAACGGAAGAGGGCTTGGATTCACAAGACTAAAACTATGGAATTGATGCTTAAATTTGAAACATATTTGGAACATATGTGGGAAAAAGGATACATTATGGATTGGGTGGGTGCACACAGTAATACTAAAGGGAAAATGTTTTTGGGAAGTGAAAATCCCAAATGACTGTACATGGATATAGAGGAAACAATTATAGTTGATGGAACTAGCACAAATGAAGATGAAGATGATTATAGGTGATGATTCTGATACATTTTCTGTGATTGGATTATTGGCACTTTAGGGGTCCACTAGTGAAATGGTGTTCAGAAAATGTGATGAAGGCTTTTACATGCAGTAGGAATGCAAAGGTAGATAGAATAATTCACAATGGCAAGTGGAAGTGGCCTGAAGGAAGGAAACTAAATAAGGACGCTAAGAAATTAATAAATGAAACGCAAGGGATCCTGCAGCCAAAAACACAACAAAAAGATCAATTGTATTGGATTCTAGGAGATACATATTTATTTATAGTTGTATTAGTTGCGAACATATTCAGGGAATCCTGCAATGTAGTTGATAGGCATAAACTGGTGCGGAGGAAAAATTCAGTGCCTTGGTTTGACTTTATCTAATAGTTACTATATTACAGAAGGTTAAGCACAAAAGATAGGCTAAAGGAGTGGGGAATCAACACTGATGATAGATGTTTGTTATGTGATTCATGTAATGAAACAATTGATTATTTTTTCTTTTTGTGCTCTATCAATAAAGATGTATGGGATTTCTGTCAAAATAGATGTTTTATATGCAGAAGGGAATATGGATGGAAGGAGGAATTAGAGTGATTGAAAATACATTATGTAAAGAATGATTTTCAGGGACAAGTGAGGAGATTGTCACTAGCTATAGTAGTATACCACCTGTGGAGATCAAGAAATAAAGTTAGGTATCAAGGCAAGAAAACCAAAAGTAAAGAAATCATACAAGATATTGTTGAAGATGTGAGGAATGTTGCTGTTTCATAGAGAGGTGTTAAAAGAGATACGGAGAATTGGAGACTAGCTGCTAAATGGGGAATATCTCCCAGAATATTTGATACAACATAGATGTAACAGGATAAGAGTATTTAATGTAAATAATTTAGTTTGATAGCAAGTATTACTCATTGTAAAGGATAGATGTAACAGAATAAGAGTATTTAATGTAAACAATTTAGTTTGATAGCAAGTATTACTCATTGTAAAGGAATGTTGTAACAAAAGAATTCATACATCAATAAAGATAAAGTTTTACATAAGAAAAAGAAAATAATAATGAAACTAGGAATAATTAGTAATAATTAACAATTACAAATAATTAGGAAAAATAAGTTATTATGTACTTTATAAATTTAGATTGTTTTGTTGATTATTTTCCTATTTAATAAATATGTGATTTAGAAAATAAGTGATTGTTTTTCATTATAATTTTATTAAATTCAATTGATTATTTTTCAGGTTCAAAAAGGCATTTATATTACATAATTACAGAAATAATTATAAATATAAAAAATTAGAAAAGTAATAAAGAATTACATACTAAGATTAATAAAAATGATTATTTGTCTAAAAATTATGCAATTTTCATAATTAAGAAAATAATTTAGGAATTAGGAATAATTAAGATGATTATCCCAAATTAGAAAATATTTAGGAAAATAAATTATTATGTCCTTTATAAATTTGGAGTGTCCTCTTGAAAAAGGGTTTAGGCTTTAGGGTTTATTATTAGTTTGTTAGGTAGTATTAATATTTTTTTGTCCAAAAAATATTTAAATAATATGAAATTGAAATGTGAATGACTAATAATAGGAAGATGGCTTTAAGCAATTTTCTTAGTGGTTCTCTATATTAAAGAGGTGAAATACAATACGAAGGAACACCATTTCATTACAAACCTCGACAGAGTAATGCGTCGTTCGTAATTAGACAGAGAAGCGAGTATGATAAATTGGTAAACTGGATATATCATTTTATGAGATTGGATAAAAGCTATTTCAGGTTGAAAATAATCCTTCGATATTTTATGCGGTCCAATGACACATTGGATCTAGGGGTTTTTTAGGATTTAGGATTTTTAGGTGGTTTGAAGTTTTTAGTTTTGGATTTAGGGTATTTACTTAGTTATTGTTGGATTTAGAATTTTTACTATTAGGTTTATGGTTCAGGGCCTTTATTTTATTTTTTGGGGTTAGGATTTAGAATTTGGGGTTTTTATTGTTGGATTTAGGGTCTCAATTTTTTATTTTAGGGTTTAGGGTAGCAAATATAATTATACTATAATTAGGGTTTAAATTTAGAAATTTGGATATGTAATTGTAGGAGTTTAGTGTTTAAAATTTGGGTAGATAAGTATAAGATATAAAATATAGAATTGGGGTTTAAGGTTTATTAGATTTTAGGGTTGTAGGTATGTTACGAACTTAGTTAATATATCTGGTAAGTGTGAATAGAACAATGAATGATTAAAATACTATGATATAAAAAATTAAAATAATTGCAAATAATATATAATAAAAGAATTACAAATAATTAATCATATATTATGAAAAATTTCAAGAATTACATATAATATGTACCAAGTTCTAATGCGGTCCTAATGTATCATCAATCCCACAACCGGTTGGCCTACAAATTCTACGTGTCCTATACAATTTGTCTTCAGGTACATGGTGGGACTCTTGCTCATCATGCATAATATCCTTGGACTGTGAACTAAAGCCTGCAAACGACATAGGTGAGGTTGAAATACCTATCGTGGAAGCTTGTATAACTTACAGGGCATCTAAAGCAGTGAATGGTAATGTGGTTGAATATTGAGGTTGCACATAATAAAGTAGGGTGATCGGGGATAATGTGAAAGGTAGTTGTGATGGGCCTTCATCGTGATCGAACGGCTGAGAGGCACTATAAATGGTCAAATGGCAAGGGCCTTTATCGTGATCATACAACCGAGAAGCACCATAACCAGTTGGATGGGAAGAGCTTTCATCCGTGATCATACGACCGAGAAGTACCATAACCAGTCAAATGGGAAGGGCCTTTACTGTGATTATACGATAGAGAAGCACCATAATTAGTCGAATGGGAAGGGCCTTCACTGTGAGCATACAACTGAGATTCACCACAATCAATCGCCTCGCCAGATATAACACGACGACAACGTCTTTTCGCCATATTGGCTTTCCCTGAACATTTCAGGAAGCCTTATGAACTCGGTGACTTCCTATGTGATCCTCAGTACCAAAAACTAGGTAACTGTACAAGATGATGTGAAATATAATCTAACTCGCCAAGCCGATGTAACGTATCATATGTCATGTCTTACAAGATAGTCCATACAGTAGTCGTTACAAGCTCAGTATTAGGAGAGTTATCAATGGACATGTAATGCATGCGGGATATTATGTCAAACTGAAAAAATAAAAAAAAAATCATATTTTGTTACACGTAATATATAATTAAAAAATATAATTACAAAGCATTTACAACATATTGTTTTTGGGAACCGTCACCCTGATAACCCTCTAGTTGAGAAGGATAATGATTGGGATTAAAAATGTACAACATTATTCTTTCTCTATACCAATAGATATACTCATGTAATGGATTTCTAGTGTCAATCGCTAACGTACATCTAACAATAGTAACGTGACATCCCATCTATGAATCAATGTATGTTTGGTAGAATAAATGCCATTTTCTATTGCTTCGACCTCGGTGATTAATTGTCTACAGGTGAGGCTGTGTATTTATAAGCACATGCACCGGTATAGTTTGTTCTAATCCGAATTGGCGTAGAATCGTATGTAGAAAGTAGCCTCTACAACTTCCAAACAAAAAAGATATATAACTGATTTTCAAATTCTACAACTGGTAGTACAGTAATGTGAAAGTGTAGAAAGCACGTGATTGGAGCACGGCTACCAGATGAATTGCAATAATGCTAAATAAATAGTTACTAGTATGATTGAAAAATTATGTGCAAAAGTACGAAAATACCTGATAAGACATGCCGAGAGGTCTTGTGCAGATAAAACCCAATATTGCACTTAGAAAAGTCATTGAAATTTTAATGAAATTACAAAAACATTTGAACAAAGTATGATAGGCGCGATTTATTTTTCTCACCATGATCCATCAATATTTGGTGAGGGCAATAGTTTATCCGGATGCATAATAAGTGACCATTCCCAAGTTCACGAATTGCAACAGCACCAAGAGACTAGAAATCTTACGTGTTGCTAACTAATGTAGCTTCATTCATACTGCGATACAATATAACTAGTACAGCAAAACCCTAACTGTACCCTATAGTAGGTTTCTAAATTCTTAAAAAATGACAGCAATCGCAGCGGTACCAAATTACACGATTTGCCAGAAAATAAGTAGCCCCCCAATAATATGACAATGTATATGCAGGGCATGCTATCTGTAAGCATCATCGGGTGCATCGTCTAAAAAATGCCTTTGCAATATGGCATACAAGTAGCACATCTTCAGCTGAACTCTCGAAAAGTCTGTGTGATAGAAGAAAGCTAAGCAACTCCTGACACATAAACATCCACTGCTCAACATCGCATCCTGTGTTGTCCGCAATGACATCCTTAGTATCAACAGGAAGACCCCAAAGAACCTTAACCTCCTGTAGTGTAACAGTCGTCTTGCCAGCAGACAAATAGAAAGTATGAGTTTCAAGTCGTCAACGCTCTACTAGACTGGTCATAAATACAGAATTGATAATAATATATCTGTATTGTAATACATTATCAAAATATGCTAGTCGAATATAGTGTTCAAACATACTCAGGGAGAGGCATGTGCTCTCATAACAAACCATCACATCGCTTTGCGTATCATCAATACCACCAAATGTGGCACGTGCTTGATGTGGAGTTTTATGCAATATGAGCTCAAGAATATGTGGTTTTGGATATTGACTCCATGTAGAACTATCAGCCATTATACGTGAACATCTGTGAAGACAATAAACTTCTAATATTCAACATATGTATATAACAATAAAATAAATAATATAATTAATAATGGCTTTATTATAATTTGAACAAAATACAACCAAATAACATTCATACAAAAAAAAGTTAGGTAAATGTCGATTGCTTTTAAAATATCCATACACAAGAAACTAATTTATAGATTGTGATATCGGGTAATTTCTGCTGTTCTGACCAGTCTAATAACAACGTTTGCATCTTTTTGGTTCGTCAGGCTATCTCTGATCCATTTTATTTCCTGTTTGACTTGCCTTCACATGGCCTGATCGGGGCTAAACAAATCGGTTGCTGTTAGCACGGAGCTCCTAATCTAGTATCGATCAATTATCAGGATGTGGCAAAGTCGTGAATCTACTTGCATATTATGCAATATGTGTTGCATGTATATATGCAGTATCAACCAACCTAGTAAGCATCACCCATTTTCCTATCTACGATCATCGCATGGGTACATAGAAATCTTAACATTTGTCATTTCTCACATATACAAGTTCTTTGATAATACTTAACTGTTTAGTTATTTTTTCCTTCTTGTTTATTTTTTGATGAATCACAACCGTGTATTCTCATGCAGAAACAACTAGATTCTATAACTTGATGTCTTACAACTATTTATTCAACTGCTTTAATTCTCTTTCACCGCCTTAGTAGGAATGGTTTCACGGTAGTGGATAGCTAGTTCTCTATTTTTATTAAACATTTTCATTGTTGGAGGAAAATGCCAACTTGATGCGTGCTTTTATAAGGTATCTATCTTACTTCTACTCAAAATATTGTTGTGACTTTTGAATATATTTGTGGTGAGGATGCCCCAACAATGATTGTCGTCGTATACAAGATACCATTTCTATACATCGATTTCTGTGAGTTAATTCGTAGCCTCTTTAAACTTATTTCTCAACATATGCATGAACCGCCCCCACTTGCACAACTGTCGAACACTCTTAACTTGACCAAACTAAAATTTTAAGTGTATTGACTCTCCACCTGGTCAATACATTACTTCGAACATGACATAGACATAATCTATGATAAGTGAACGATTCTTACAAATAAAGGTGCACTTTCAATTACATTGCGAATGCCACTTGTTTGTCTGATACAATGCAGATTAGATACCGACCCCATACAAGAAGCTAGTAGAACTCGTGTAAAAACCAATGCCCTAGCTCATATTTCTCTCCTCATCAACAATTGCATAAGTAAGAGTGAGTGTGCAGTTATTTGCATTAACCGTCACCGTAACCAATAACTTTCCTTTATACTCACCACTGCAAATGGATACCGTCAATGCTCATAACAGGCTGGCAAGTCTGGAATACATCAATGACTGGACCAAATGCCCTAAACACATATACATGAAAACTTTTATGTTATCGAAATTGCACGGATGATGAAAAACTTGAACTAGAGTCTCGAGATTAAATTGTACAAATGCTTCACTATATTTTGGAAACACTGCAAAATTAGAATGGCAATCATCGTACACCTATTTGGATTGCTTTTTCTACTACTATGTCATGCCTTCTTATAAGATATATCGACGTGTAGCTGTTACTTGATGTCGACCTATTATGCATTTAACCTTATATGCCAAGGATCATTCATAATTGAGTGCATAATGTGTCTTGCAACTATTGCAAATATCAAACTTTTATTATTATTCTCCTGCAGCATACCAACACAAAGATGGTCGTCGACCAACTTCATGAGTTTTCACATATCATACTTTTTGTACATTTTGTTCGAACGCACCAGTCACAGTTGAAAATGACCTTGGTGC
The DNA here is from genome assembly GCA_024721245.1 of Mitragyna speciosa. Classification (NCBI taxonomy): domain Eukaryota; kingdom Viridiplantae; phylum Streptophyta; class Magnoliopsida; order Gentianales; family Rubiaceae; genus Mitragyna; species Mitragyna speciosa. The sequence continues at coordinate 11,978 of JAMWEH010000066.1, forward strand.
AGTCAACGTACAAGAATTTTTAATAGTATACTTGTACTTTGCAACCCATGTAGCATTTTTGCTTTTCAAACACTTTGAGCTCTTTATTTTTCCTGATTGACCATAATCTTACAACTCTGTTCATTTGCTCCTTACTTTGAATAACATGTGCAAGTGAATATAAGCAATTTGCTCATTCTAAACATCCATCTACTCTGTATGTCCTTTATTAATGGGATCATCATCTAATTCAATTCCAAGATTATCAAAGAATGATAGTCCAACAGAAGTATACTATTGAGAAGGTGCAGATGAGAATTCGATAGGAACATATTCTTGCGAAGGTTGACCTGAACTTTGAGGACAAGTTAAATATGGTGCATCGTCATGTCGCATATAATTTAACAATTTTATGGATCCCTATTCATACGACCATATGGTGCATGACGATGCACCATCTTTAGCTTGTCCTAAAAAATAGTACCAATTTTCATGAGAATATGTTCTTGTTAGATTCTCATCTGCTCCTTCTCAAGAGTATGTTCTTGTTGAACTATCATTCTTTGATAATTTCGGAATTAAATCAAATGATGATCCCACAGATAGAGGACATACAAAGTAGATGGATATTTGGATCAAGAAAATGGCTGATATTCGCTTGCACATGTTATTTGAGAGCAATTGAACAGAGCCATAACATTATGATTAGTCAGGCAAAATAGGGAGTTCAAAGTAGTTGAAAGCAAAAAAACTACGTAGGTTGCAAAGTGCAAGCATGCTATTGAAAATCTTGGTACTTCGACTACACCAGGTCATTTTCAATTTGATTGGTACATTTGGGCAAAATGTAAAATGTCATGGTATGTGGGAAATTACTAAGTTGATAGGAGGAACTACCTTTCTGTTGGTGTGCTGCAAATGAATAATAATAGAAGTTTGACATCCATAATAGTTACACGACACATTATGTACTCAGTTGTGAATGACCCAACATATAAAGTTAAATGCATAACAGCCAACATCAAGCAACAGTTACACGTCAATATATCTTATAAGAATGCATGGTATGGTCATAGAAAAGCATTCTAAATGATGTACGGTGATTGACATTATAATTTGTCATGCTCCCAAAATATATTGAAATATTGGTACTAGTTTAATTCTGAGACTGTAGTTCAGTTTCTTCATCATCCATACAATTTTGACAATGTAAAAATTTTTAGGTATGTGTTTTGGACATTTGATCTAATCATTGAAACATTCTAAACTTGTCAGGTTTGTTATAAGTATTGATGGTACCTATTTTCGTAGTGAGTATAAGGAAAAGTTTCTTGTTATGGTGACAGTTAATGCAAATAAACGTATACCTCCTCTTGCTTATGTAATTGTTAACGATGAGACAAATGTGAGTTGAGCTTGATTTCTACACCACTTCCACCAGTTTGTTATACAGAGTCGGCATCCGAATCTATATTATATTAGAATGAAATAGTGGCATTCGCAATACAATTGAAAATGCACCCTTATTTGCAGGAGTCGTTCATGTATCATAGATTATGTTTCTGTCATATGTGAAGTAATGTATTAGTTAGGTGGAGATTTAATAGACTTAAAATTTTTGTTTGGTTAATTGGGAGTCTTGACAGCTGTGCAAGTAAGGTGATTCATGCATGTATTGAGAAATCATTTTAGGGAGGCTGCGAATTAATTTTGTAGAAATCAATATACAAAAATAGTGTCTTATACACTACTGACAATCATCGTTGGAGTATTATCATCCATAAATATATCCGAGAAGCCATAATAATATTTTGTGTGAAGTAAGACAGATGTCTATAAAAGCATGCATTAGAGTTGACATCTCATCAGAACAATGAAGATGTTTAATGAAAATAGAGAATTAGCCACCTGACTACTGTGAACCATTTCACTGAAATAGTAGAAGAGAGTTAAGGACAGTTGAACAAACGGCTTATAGGACATCAAATTATATAATATAATGTTTCTGCAGGTGAGTACACAGTTGTGACTCCTCGAAAACTAAACAACAAGGAAGAAATAACCAAATGATTAAATATTAGTCAAAGAACTTGTACATGCAAAAATAGCAAATATTTAGATTTTTGTGTACTGATGCGATGATCATGTGTAGAAAGATGGGTGATGATACTTATCGGTTGGTTGATACTACATATACCACGTACGACACATATTGCACCGTACGTAGGCAAATTTACTATTTTGTCACATTCTGATGATTGGTCGATACCGAACTTGGAGCTCTGTACTAACACTAGTTGATTTGTTGAAGCATCGATCATGTCGTGTGAGGCAAGTTGGATGCGAAATGAAATGAATCAGAAGCGACCTTGACAAATGAATAAGGTGCAGACATTGTCATTAGGCTGAACCATAACAGTAGAAATTGCCCAACGTCACAACTTAGAAATTGGTTTTTGGTATATGGATATTTTAAAAGTAACTGATATTTATCTATTTTTTTGGTATGAATGTTATTCAGTTGTATTTCGCTTGCAATTACAATAAAAATATTATTAATCTGATTATTTATTTTATTGTTATATACATATGCTAGACATTAGAAGTTTTGTTGTCTTCACAGACATTCACATATAATGGTTGGTAGTTTTATATTAGGTCCATATCCAAGACCATACGTTTTTGAGTGCATATTGCTCAGAACTCCAGTATTGGACATATGCCATATTTAAATGTGATATTGATGATACACAGTTGTAATGTAAGCGATGTGATAAGTTGCTATGCGAACACATGTCTCTCCCTGAGCGTGTTCGACACTATATCCAACTAGCAGATTTTGATAGCGTATCACAGTGCGAATATATTATTGTCAATCATGCACTTGTGACCAGTCTAATAGAGCATTGGTGATCTGAAACTCATATTTTCTATTTGCCTATTAATGAGGCAACTGTTACATTACAGGATATTGAGATTCTTTGGGGTCTTTCTGTTGATGGTGAGGATGTCATTACGAACTGACACTAGATGCGATATTGAGTAGTAAATGTTCATGTGTCTGGAGTTGCTAGGCTTCTTTTAATCACACAGACCTTTCAAGAGTTCGGCTGAAGATGCTTTGCTTGCACTCAGCACTTGCGAAGGCGTTTTTTTAGCGATGCACTCGACGATGTTTGCAAACAACATGCCAGCATATACATTATGATGTTGTTGGGGGCAATTTATTCTCTGACAAATCGGGCAATTCAATGCCACTATGATTGTTGCCACTTGTGAGGAATTTAGAGACCACTGTAAGGTATAGTTGGGGTTCTGTTGTAATAGTTACATTGTATCGTAGTATATGTGATACATCACTTACAACACTGTGAGATTTTTTGTCTCTTAATGCTCCTTGTAGTTGTGAGCTTAGGAGCGGTTACTTACTATGCGTTCGGATAAATTGTTGTTCTTGTCAGATAGTGGTGGATCGTACGAATCTTAGTAAGGAAAAAGAAATCACATCTATCGTACTTTGTTTAAATGTTTTTGTAATTTCATTAAAATTTTAATAACTTTTCTAGGTGAAATGTTGAGTTTGACCTGCATAGGACCTCTCAACATGTCTTATTAGTATTTCGTGACCTAGTTGGACAGGCTACGATCAGAAGAGGTAACTTTGCAGTACAATTTATCAATATATCTTTAATTTAAGTATTTTTTTTTTGTAATCGTAATGTTTATTCATCATTGTTGCAGTTCATTTGACAACCATACTCTAACCATGTGCTTTCTACACTTCTATATTACTATACTACCTGCTCGTAAAATTTAGCAATTAGTTACAGCATCTTATTTGTTGGGAAATTGTAGAGGCTTACCTTCCCCTATAAGGTTCTACACCTAATTTGGGTTAAAGCAAATCATACCAATGCATGTGTTTATACATATGCAGCTTAAGTCTACACACAATTGATCGTCAAGATCGGAGCAACACAAAATGACGTTTTTTTCACTGAACGTACATCGATTCATGGATAAGACGTCACATCAGTATCGCTGAAGGTACGCCAGCAGTTGAATACTAGAATTCATCACATGAGTATATCTATTGGTATAAGAGAAAGGACATTGTTGTATGCTTTTACTCCCAATTATTATCATCCTCAACCAAAAGGTTATTAAGGTAACGGCTCTCCAAGTACAATACGTTGTAAGTACTTTGTAATTATATTTTTTAATTCTATATTACACGTAACAAAATATGATATTTTTTTTATTTTTTTCAATTTGACATGGTATCTCGTATACATCACCTATCCATTGAAAACTTGCTCGATGCTAAACCTGTAGCAACTAATGTATGGGCTATCATGTTGGACATGACATATGAAACGTTATGTGAGATTGGCAAGTTAGATCGTCTTTCACATCGTCTTGTACAGTTATCTATTTCTGGTACTACGAATCACATAGTCGATCGCCGAGTTCATAGGGCTTCCCAAAATGTCCGGGAAAGCCAACATGGCAGAGGACGTCGTCGTCATGTTCAATCTGGCGAGATGACTGATTGTGGTACATCTCAATCGTAAACTCATAGTGAAAACCCTTCCTATCCGATTGGTTATGGTGTTTCTCAGTCGTACGATCACGGTAAAGGCCCTTTCCATCTGACTAGTTATGGTGTTTCTCGGTCGTTTGATCACGGTGAAGGCTCATTGCAGCTGCCTTCCACATTGTCCCCAATCACCCTTCCTTATTATGTGCAACCTCAATATTCAACAACTTTACCATTCACTTTAGGTGCATCGTACATGATATGAGCTTCTACGACAGGTATTTCAACCTCATCCTATACCATTTGCAGGCTTTAGTTTATAGTTCGAGAATATTATGCATGATGAGCAAGAGTCCCACCAAGTACTTAAAGACAGACGATATAGGACATGTATAATTCGCAGGCCAACCGGTTGTGGGACTAATGGTATATTAGGATCGCATTAAAGCTCGATACGTATTATATGTAGTTCTTTTAAATTTTCATAATATATGATTAATTATTTGTAATTCTTTTATTATGTATCATTTGTAATTCTTTTAATTTTTTATATCATAGTATTTTAATCATTTATTGTTCTATACAAACTTACTATATATATTGACCAAGTTCCTAACATACCGCAAACCCTAAAATCTAATGAACCCTAAGCCCCAATTCTATATTTTAAACCTTATAATTATCTAACCAAACTTTTAAACTCTAAACTCCACAATCACGTATTCAAAGTCTAAATTTTAAACCCTGATTAGGGTATAACTATATATGTTACCATAAACCCTAAAATAAAAAATTGAGACCCTAAATCCTAACAATGAAAAACCCTAAACCATAAGCCTAATATAAAAATTCTAAATCCTATAATAATTAATAAATATCCTAAACCCAAAATTAAAAATTTCAAATCACCTAAACCCTAAACCCTAAAAAAAACCTTATATCCAAAACCCAAAAGTAAAAACCCTTAAACCTAAAACACAAAGACAGAAACAAAAAAAAAGGTAAATAGAAAATACCACATTTTAGATATGCAATATAAGAAAAAGACATCACAATACACAAATGCAATATCTCCTCAAACTCACCTACTCTGCCAAGGTGCAGGATTTAAACAAAAAAAAAAGCAAAAATAGGCCAAAATCACATGTGCTAAATGCGATAATCACAATGTTAGAACAATGGCCCAAAAGAGCCCTATTTTGCAACAAATTTCTGAAGAATCCTGAACTAAGCAATTATTCCTGCATAACTGTATAGTGCGCTATGTTACACATTACGTTTTATACTTAATACATACATAATTTAAGACAAAATAAATCCATCTTCACACAAAATACTTGCAAACCCAAACAGTAAAGGCAGACCATGTCTTGAGTATCCCCTAGTAACAAAATTAATTTAACATCTTTCACCAAAAAAAAAAAAAAGGCCCTCTTAAGAAAGAGAAATCAATGCTCTTAAATATAACTTAGAAACAAAAACTAGTTTGCAAAAATCTGATTAGGTCAATCTTTATGTTGTCCTTTCTTTCACAGCATACGGACATTTAGTCAAAAATGGATAATCTCGTCATCCATGAATAGATCTCGAGCAATTTCAACCTTTTTAAAAAGCTAATTGAACTGGATTTGTGAAAGCTAATTAGATAATTAAGATAATCACAATACTAAGTTATTGAAAATTGATTGTGTCAATAGCTTTGCATACTAGACAATGTATGCTTGCCTGGCATACATCATGAATCAATCTATTGTCTAGTCTGTAGTGGTTCATGAAATTCAGAGTGATTCCTCAAGGGGGGTTCTTTTGAAATGGATTATGACAAGGGGGCTGTTTTGAAGTTGGTTTTTGGTAGTGGATTATCGCATTCGGCAAAAGCGTTAGGTGAATGCACTTTACTTTGTGTGTATTCACCGAATGCACTTCTTTCTATTTTTTTTAAAGCAAGCCACGCGCATTGTGCAAAGGATTTTCCTTTCTAAACAAATGCGCATTCAACAAATGCGCATTTGCTTTAAAAATAGACCTCTGTGTGTTGCGCGTGGTTTGCTTTTTAACAAATGCGCATTCGCTGAATGCACATTTGTTTTAAAAAGATGCACAAAGGTTTGATTTTCAAAGCAAATGCGCATTTGTTGAATGCGCAATTACTTTGCATAAGCACACGCATTGTGCGGTAAAGTTGCAATTTGGCTGACAAGTCAGCCACATGACTTGACATATTGGACAAAAATTTTGGCCAAATTCAATGGAGTGAATGCATTTTGCACTCGTGAGATTGGCAAGTTAGCCTTTTGACTGCCTTTACAAATTATTGCAAGCAATTTTGGCCATAAATACTCCTCCTACTTCACCAGAATTCCATCTCATTCTTACCTTCACTTTCACTTTCATTTTTTTCAGTTTCCAAACTTCTCAAGCTCAAGCCAGTCCTTTCACTCTCATTTCCTTAGTTTTCAGGCTTCTTAGGCGAACTCATCTACTTCAGTTTCTTCTCTTCAATCAGATTAGTTTCCTAATTTTGTCTTGCTACTTTTTTGTTTTTCAGCTTCAATACAATTTCATTTTTGTAAATGTATTTATTGTCGTTATATTGTTGTTGTTAGTTTTATAAATTTACAAAATGACCCCTCAACTTTTGAAAATTTATATTTTGGCCTCTAAAATTTTGCATATTTACAAAATGAACCCTTGACTTTTGTAAATTTACATTTAGGCTCACAAATTTTGTGTATTTACAAAATAACTCCTAAACTTTTACAAATTTACAATTTAGCATCTCAAATTTTAAATATTTACATAATGACCCCTTAAACTTTTGCATGTTTGCATTTTGGCCCTTCAAATTTTATTAATTTATAAAATGACCCCTCAACTTTTACGAATTTAAATTTTGACCCCTGAAATTTTGAATATTTACAAAATGACCCGCAAATTGTGCAAATTTACATTTTGGCCCTTAAATTTTGCATAATTACAAAAGACCCCTTATTTTTTAAATTTATAGTTTGGCCCCTTAGATTTGCATATTAACAAAATGACCCTCAACTCTTGCATATTTACATTTTTGGCCTTCAAGTTTTATAAATTTACAAAATACCCCTCAACTATTGAAAATTATATTTTGGCCTCTAAAATTTTTCATATTTACAAAATGAACCCTTGACTTTTGTAAATTTATATTTAAGCTCGCAAATTTTGCATATTTACAAAATGACCCATAAACTCTTGCAAATTTATAGTTTACCATCTAAATTTTAAATATTTACAAAATAACCCCTTAACTTTTGCATATTTATATTTTGGCCCCTCAGATTTTGCATATTTAAATTGTGACCCCTAAACTTATGTATATTTATAATATGGCCCTTAAAACTTTGTAAATTTGTATTTTGGCTTCTTAAATCCTATGTATTTGCATTTTACTCCCTAAAATTGTGCATATTGAAATTTGACACTTGAATATTTTTCATATTTATATTTTTATCCCTCAACTTGATAAATATTTACATTTGGATTTAGAGTTGTATTACATTAAGTTGATTAATTTTTTATTACAAAAATTAAGAAAATTAACTAGTAAATCCTTTAAAATTAGGTAGCCTAGATTAAAATAATGGGTAAACGATTGAAATTATAGTTGATTGGAAGAATGATAAACAATTTTTGTTTGACAACTCACGTTAGTCATGGCCCAAAAAAAGGAGATGGCTTTATCCAGTTCTCTTGGTATTTTACTGTAATAGGGACAATCAAATAAGATACGAGGGAAGGATCACACTACGAGCCACAACGAAGCTAATGCTATGATTATGCTTAATAATTGAAGTGGGTACGAACAATTGGCAGACAAAATATACGATTACAAAGGGCTGGATAAGAATCGTTTCAAGTTGAATATTATCCTGAAATGCCCATGCCCTCTGACGATGACACATATTGAATGTTCAGTGACGAGTGATCAGGGACTAGAAATTCATTTATAATTTGAATAACAATTACCCAGGTATATTACTGAATTTTACATTCGAGAAAAAGAAAATTATTCAAGCACCTTCTACTCAAGGCGTCGAGAGGATATATGATAGTGGACCGACGATATCTTTGCTGAACCCTTTTTTGTATCCACACAATCTATCATATGTGCCATATCTCACCCAATATTACAAGTCCGGTGGTGTCATATAGTATGTCTAGCCTAGGAGACATCGATGCATAATGTTGAAGAACGGAACCCTTATTTGGAGGCAAAACGTGGTACATTCGGCATACATCAATACAAGTGCCTCCGAAGAAACGCATGTGCACGGTCTAAATTCAATTCTTAGTACTAGTTTTGGTGGTCATACTTGCAATAGTCCCATAGAAAGGCTAGTGCAATTTGATGAGATGATTTGTGCGATTTGATAGTTCATCTTCAGACGATGATACTAAGGAAGATGAATTCCAAAATATTGAGTTTCCTAAATCTAATGATAACCTAGACACTGATGTGGGCGACCAAGTGCATTATTCTGATGCACAGGAATTTTAGTAATTTTCAGACATCAGGCTGATCGATACGAGCCTTGCACATCGACTGAGATACAATATAATACTGTCCCTCCGGAGCTGTCTCAACGAGAATATGTTCCTAATGGAATGCCTTTCTTTTTTGATCTTGGCATTGAATCTACTTACTATCCCACCGATAGGGGACACAGAGATCGGAATGGACATGTGGAGCCAGAAAGATACTGACATTCGCCTTGGCATGTTATTTCAGAGTAAGGATAAATTAAGCTAAGCAATAAGGCTGTGGTCAACTAGGCATAATAAGAAATTTAGGGTGGATGAAAGCAAGAGAATATATGGATAGCAAAATGCAGGTTTGCTCGTGATATTCTTGGGATATCAGATGAACAACATTACAATAACTGTGACTAGTATTTAGAGCAATTTGCAAGAAAAGAAGCGGTTTATGACAAATCACTAGATGGGTGAGTGACAATCATTGCCTTTGTTTGATGAGAGGAAATAATAACAGGAATCTGACTTCTACGATGATTGCTCGTCACATATTGTATTCAATTGTCATTGATCCCACATACAAGGTGAAGAACATCATGGCTGATGTCAAGTAGAATTTACACGTTAACATATCATACAAGAAGGCTTGGTATAATAGACGGCGAGCTATCCAAATAATTACTAGTAATTGAGAATCAAATTTTGCAGAATTGCCTAGATATATTGAAGTGTTGCTTCAATCAAATCCTGGCACCGTAGTAAAATTTATTCACCATTCATGCAGTGCAGAGAATGTGAAGGTGTTTAAATATGTGTTCTGAATTTTCGGATCCTCAATTGATGTATTCCGTGTATGTAGGCTAGTGGTAAGTATGGACGACACGCACTTGTGCGATGAATATAAGGGAGAGTTACTTATTGCGGTGACAGTTAATGCCAACAACCGCATATTGCTCCTTGCATACACAGTTGTCGACACAGAGACGAATGCTAACCGGGATTGATTTCTGCAGCAATTTTACCAATAATGTTGTACAGGGTTAGCATCCAATCTGTCTCATATCAGACAAACACAACGGCATACTCAATGCTATTGAAAATGTAGAGTATCTACTCGAGCCGTACACATATCACAAGTTATGTCTTCGTCATGTCCGCAGTAATATGCTTGTCAGATTTTAAAGAAAAAATTAAAAAAAATGTGGAATTGGCAATCAGATGTACCACACAATCGCATAAGTTGGAGTAAGTTATTGGAGAAATTAAACTATCAATCTTAGGTAGCTTGATAGTACATGACAAGCATTGATTTTAGTCAATGATGCCTTGTACATGACGGTAATCATCGTTAGGGAATTTCACCATAAATATTTTGAAAAGTTATAACAATATGTTGCGTGGTATAAGAGAGTTACCAATCAAAGCATGTATGCAGTTGACATTTTAGAGAACTGTAAAAATGTTCAACAAGAATAGGGAGTTGGCTACACACTATCGAGAAAGCATTTCCTCCAAGAATTTGAAAAATTTGAGGGAGGCTGAGTAGAAAATAATACGACATAAGATTCAAACATACAACGTTTCAAAAGGCAAGTACGAAATTGAAACTGGACCAGGACTACATAATAAAAGCAAAAATTTTTACACTGTTATATACTATCAAAAAACTTGTACATGTGGTAAATGACAAATGTACAAAATTTCTTACTCACATGCTATGGTCGTATATAAATGGAGAAGGGATAATTCGACTCAACTTCTTGACACAGTATATGCACACAGGACGCATATTGCACAATATTTAAGCTCATTGAATCTCTAATCCAACGTTGATGAATATCCGGTACCGTATTGGGAGTTTCGTGCTGAAAATACCCAATTTGTTGATCGTCGACCAGGTCATGTTAGGACCAGATGCATCAGGAACAAAATGGATCGTAGGTAACCTGATAAGCCACGAAGATGTAGACGATGTCATCAGCCTAGCCATAACGTCAGAAATTGTCCAATATAGATTTTAGGATCTTTTTGATGTAATGTAAATTGAGGTTTTTACATGTATTTTTCGTATAATTGTCTAATTAAGTGGATATGATTTATGTAAAATTTATTTATTAAATTTTATAGTATGTCTATATTGCATTATGTACAAAGTAAAAACAATACAATTAAGCAAATAACAAAACTAACATTGTTAAAAAACACAAAATTAGGGTTTTGAAAGAAATTTGGAATTAAATTTAAACAGAAAAAAAGAGGCTAGGGTTTTAGGAGAAAAAAACTAGTGTTAACTGTCAAAAAAGTTCAAGAGAAAAAAGAGAGGAAAACATTATTTATAATTTGTGTATAATTTATTTTTTAATTTTGCAGGATTCTACATTATAGTATGGATGCCCAGCGTGCTCGTGCCCCTTATACATTCATGATATTAGGCGTTAGGATTCTACATAGGGCGCGTGCAGTATATGACGGTAGTTCAGATGATACGCTCCTAATAATTAGGCGTTGTGATGGACAGGTTTGATAGCACTTGTTTATCCCAAATCGTGTATTACACTATATTCGTTTAGTTGGATTTGAGAGAGTATTTTTGTTTGGATATATTACCGTTGATCATGCACTTGTCACTGTACTTGTTGAGCGTTGGTGACCAGAGACACATACTTTTTATCTTCCAATTGGGGAGGTTACGATTACATTACAGAATGTTAAGGTTTTTTGGGGTTTTTCGATTGATGGCGAGTCTGTTTCCGGGGTTGACCCTTCGCATACTATTGACCACTGGGTAGATATATGTCGGAATTTCTTGGGTATTACTCCTGACCAAAGTGACATTTTAGGAGGCCGGCTTAATAAGCGGTGCTTAGAGGGTTGTTTTGAAGTTGGTTTTCGATAGGGGGTGATCGAATTTGGTGAATGAGCTTTATTTTGTGCACATTCACCGAATGCGCTTCTTTTCTTTTCTTTTTTTTTTAAAACGCACGTCTATGCATATTTTTAAAAAAGCAAACCTCCGCGCAATGTGCATGGTCTGCTTTACAAATGCACGTTCGCTGAATGCACATTTATTTTAAAAAAGCAAACTTCACCGCATGGTGCGGAGGCTGCTTTTTAAGAAATGCACATTTAGCGAATGAGCTTATATTTTTTTATAAAAAAAAACCTAGTCCACGCAATGCGCGTTTGCTATTGTTATATTCCTAGCAGGCTTGCAGGCATTTGCTTTTTTTTTTATTTTTATAACAAAACAGTTTTTACCCCCAAAACCCTAGCCAATTTTTCCAAAACCCTAGCCTTTTTCTTTGTAACCCTATATGTGTTCCCCAAAACCTTAGCCCTTTTTTTAATTTAACTCTAAATTTCACTTCTTAGTTTTGTTATTTACTTAATTTTTATTTATTTGCTTCGTTTGCTTTTTTTATTTTTTGTTTGATTAGTTTTTGGATATAAGAATTTAGTATAACTAGAATACAGGTAAGGGTGGGGTTTAAGGTCGGTAATATGTTATCAACTTTTTTTTTCTTTTAGTTTTTTGTTAATATGTTAAAGTTCAAAGGTTTAATTTTTTATTTTTTGTTGAGTTTTTACATATTAAAATGTTACACTGTTATTATGTATTAGGGGGTATGGATTAGGGTTTAGGACTTGGGTTATATTATTGTAAATTATATTAAATACAATAAAAATTAATATATATGAGAAATAATAATATTAAAAATGCACATTCGCTGAATACGATTTATGTGGATTTAATTTAAGTTTTTTTAATGTAACCCTTTTTTCCCCAAAACCCTAGCCAAGTTTTTCCAAAACCCTAGTCATTATCTGTGTAACTCTATATTTGTTCTCCTAAAGCTCTAGCCTTTTTTTAATTTAACCCTAAATTTTACTTCTAAGTTTTGTTATTTATTTATTTGAATTTATTTTCCTCATTTGCTTTTTTTTTATTTTTGTTTGATTAGTTTTTGGATTGTAAAAATTTAGTATAACTAGGATATAGGGTGAGGGTGAGGTTTGGGTTTGGTAATATGTTACCAATTTTTTTTCTTTTTATTTTTTGTTAATATGTTAAAGTGTAAGGTTTAGTTTCAGTTTTTAGATATTAAAATGTTAGACTTTTATGATATACTAGAGGGTATGGATTAGGGTTTAGGACTTATGTTATATTAGCAGTAGATTATATTAGATATGTTAAATGCAATAAAAAGAAATATATAAGAGAAATAATAATATTAATCATTAGATAAATTGTATATGTATAAAAAATTTGAGTAATTATAAATAATAAAACACTAATGTTCTCCTAATCTGCCATGAGTGCCACACGCTGGAGGCCTACGAAACTCTATTAGTTCATCGCAATCCAACTTGAGTATTATCCTCGACTTGTGAATTAAGGTCAGGAAAATGAATAGGCGAGGTCGAGACAAATGTTGTGGTGGTTGAAATAGTATAGGGCTTGACCGAAAGTTAGAAAAATAGTATCCTAACTGGGGAATGGGACAGTAATAGTCGGGGTAAATGGTGACGACTGGTCAACCTAATGCAATGTGCCCTCACCGCGACCGTATGATGTGCCCTCACTGTGACCATGCAATGTGTTCTCACCGAAACTGTGCCAATGAGATCGAAGAAATGTATTACGCTCTAGGGACTCTGGTGATCTAACACGATGTCGACGACTCCCACCATACTGGTTTCCTCTTGCGTGGAGCCTCTAAACTCGTCGAGCGTCACCACGCTCCTCATCATTATGAATTGGTAAAATTGGAGGTCGAAGTGAAAGATGACTCGACTGCCTAACCGTATGCAATGTGGTAACTATGAAGTCTCACATGGTAGTCTAAGCTTCCATAGCAGCACGATGAACATCGTCTATAGAGCTTAGGGAAAGGTGATGCAAACGGGATAGTGCATCGAGCTATTACAAAACAAAATCAATAGCATTTTAGATGTAATATGAGTACTGTGCAATAAATATAAACAAATAAATTGAACTGTTGCTTACAGCATACTCCGCAACATAAGCATATTCCTGATAGCCCTCAAAAAAGTCGATAGGACGATGACTCGGATTGGAGATATATAGTAATGTCCTATTCTAATACCAGCTAAGATACTCTGGCAAGTGATATCTAGTATCAGCCATTTGTACCTTTTGAACGACAGTGTCATGTCGTGTAATTCAAATGTCATATAATGCTAGTGCATAGAAGACCAATCTTGATTGTTTCGATCCTGGCGACCTATATGATGTAAGTTAGGCTGTGTATCCATCAACAAAGGAAGTGGTATATACTACTCCATACCGAACTGTCGCAATACGAGCCTCTACAATCCTCCAACATATGAGGTACGTAACTGACCGTCATATCCTATAACCTGCAGTACAATAAGTTGGAAGATGAAAAAGTATATGCTCAGAGTACGGCTGCCAAATAAATTGTAAATGGTTCAAAAATAAGTTATTAATATGAAGAAAAAAACTACATAAAGTAAGTAAATTTGAAAATAGTATAAAATAAACTAACCTCTTCCGGTCGGAGACTATCTAACTGATCACGAAATATTGCCAAACATGTCGTGACGTGCTTTGCAAGTCAAATACAATATCCCACCGAGATGCATACAATCCACAATGCTCCGTCTCAAGTACTAATCAATTGGGTCTAAAAGTAGGCATCCGCTCCTATGCCCATCACTGTAAGAGTACTAGTGCACCAGTAAAATCCTACGTTGTGGGTGATATAACATCACACATGCTACGATATAGCGCGGTAAAACTGTAAACACCAAATTTGGACACACCATTTATTTTCAAACACTAGGAGGTATGTTTGCACTTTTTGTTACAAATTTTAATTTTTAATTTTTTAAATAATTTTGGGGGGCAAAATAGTAATTTTATCTGTAAATATTTTTCTATCAACTTTTGGGGGTTTTAAATTCATATTTTTTCTTTTATGTGAATTTATTAATTTTTTATGATTTTTCTGGATTTAATTGGTATTCTTTGTATTTTTACCAGCACAAGGGCAAAATGGTAACTTCATATCGCGGATACCATTTTAGCTCATTTTAAGTTCCAAATTCATTTTTCAAATTCTTGAGGCATGTTTCTGAATTTTTTTAATTTTTTTTCAAAGACGATTACTATTTTTTCTGTGAACTTTCATTGCCCAAGGGCAAAATCGTTATTTTACAAATTAAATTCATTTTTCACCAATTTTGAATCAAAAATGCATTTTCTAATGTTTTGAGCTTATTTGTAATTTTTTATAATTTTTCGAGATCAATAACTATTTTTCTGCGAATTTTCATTGCCCAAGGGCAAAATCGTTGTTTTACAGTTTAAATTCATTTTTTGTCAAATTTTGAGTCGTAAATGCATTTTCGAGTGTTTTAAGCTTACTCTTATTTTTTGGTAATTTTTTGATGTTAATAGCTATTTTTTGTGTATTTTCGTTGTTTAGGGGCAAAATCGTCATTTGACACTCCGAACGCGAATCTGTCAAATTTAAGCTCTATTTTTTATTTTTGAAATTTATTGTAAATTCTTTTTGAAAATTTAGAGATCGCTGTCATATTTCTTGTATTAATTTTGATTTTAGGTTTAAAAATATATTTTTTTAAAATAAAATTAACGTTTTTTAATACCAGTGGCATTCTCGTTATTTTACAGCATTCTTGGCTAACAAGACAAGTGGCCTATAAATACTCTCCCTAATCAGCAGAAAAAAAAGAGAGGAGAAACCCTAAAAGCACTTTTCATCTTATCCCTTTTAGATCAAAACACACATGAAACACCTAAAAAAAAAACACACACACACACAACCCATCGTTTGCATTTTTCTGGTACTGTTCATTATTAACCGCAGCTTCTGCTACTATTCATCATCAACTGAACTCAATCTCCTGTACTATTCATCACCAGGTTCTCAACTGCTCTTTCATCGTATCATTTGAAGGTAATATTTTACACTTTTATTATTATTTGTTGTTTTTTGTTCATCCATTTTTCCTGGACAGATCTGATTAGTTGTG
Source organism: Mitragyna speciosa (assembly GCA_024721245.1). Lineage (NCBI taxonomy): Eukaryota > Viridiplantae > Streptophyta > Magnoliopsida > Gentianales > Rubiaceae > Mitragyna > Mitragyna speciosa. Next base: position 28,050 of record JAMWEH010000066.1, read on the forward strand.
TTATCTGTGTGAAATCTTAGCTAAGTTCTGGAATTTTTTTCTACTGTTTTGTTCTGGGTTCATGTTTTTCTGAGTTCTTCTTCATCTATCATCTAAAAGGTTTTGGTTTTTTTTCAGAATTATTTCTTCCTTTCTTTTTTCTTTTGTTCAATTGTTCTTCAACCCACTTCCGCCTGTTTCTTTCCTTCATCCCAATTTCTTCCTCCAACATCAGAACCAACCATCTCCTCTCCACCGCCTCACCTCCTCCTTCCACCACCAGAAGAACCCCCAAATGATTCCCCATTAGCAAAAATCAGTTTCAGCTTCCATTCCAGCATCCCCTTGACCCTCAATCATCTGCCATGGCATCATTTCCTCAAGGCCAAACTATCCAAACAGCTCCACAACCTTGCACAAAAAAGAATCAGCAACACCCCATCACCACCTCAACATAATCTTGCCACCACCGTCCCACCCAAGCCCCCACAGAACCATCATCAGCCATCCCTGGCTCCACCATTCCAGCCAACAAAAACCACCACAACAAACACCCCTAGCCAGGAAACCAGCCTGAATCACTCACAATCTCACTGTCCCAAAGCTCCACCCATTCTTCCTATCCATCTCTTCCTTCCCTCAAACCACCACTCGCTACCCATAACCACCGTTTGCAACCGTGACCAAGTAATAACCAGACCCAATTCCTTTGACCACCTCCACTCAATTGCAATCACCTGGGATCATCGAAGCAATCCATTGACCACCTGCAAAGAAAATAGCATAACCAAGCCAGACAGTCGCACGCTTTTATCCAAGAAACACACAAACAATCGCACACACAGACATAATTAATCCAATCATACACATGTACAATCAATCGCACATACGCACCCAAAATCAATTGTGCGCACAATCGACATCAGAAAACCACACAATCACCACACACACCGTCCTCATACTTCACCTTCAAACCTGCAGGAAAACACACAATCAGAAGCTCAGCCACCAAACTCCCACAGCTATGATACCACCATTCAGTTACCCAAGTTCATAACACTACAATCAAAATCGCAGCCACCCATCAACCCAAATATATCAGCTCACCACCGAAACTCACTCCTCTGCCACCGTTGACAACACACACAACCATCATGCACACACAGTCTATACCAGAACCTACAACCAGCCCAATTCTCACCACAATTTCACCACCAATTCGTGCCATTACTGTTAGTCATAAGCAAAATCAGAGAGAAGAGTGAGAGAGTGAGAGAATGCAAGAGAGAACAGAGCAAATAGAGATCGAGAGAGAGAGTAGACCGAGAGAGAAACGCAAGATACAAAGAGAGAAAGCCAGAAAGAAAATCAAGGACAGATTTGGATAGAGAGAAAGAAATTGGTGAGAAAGCTAAGAGAGAGAGAGAGAGAGAAGAGAAATCGTGAAAGAAGAAAAGGAGAGAATCGGGAAAACAAAAAGAGAAGAGGTGAGTTGGAGAAGAAACAGAGAAATGGAAGAATTGGGAAAACAGAGAGAGAGGAGACGAGAGGAAGAGAGAAGACAGAGGAGGACAAGAAGGAGAAAAGAAACGCGAGAAAGAGAGAAAGATGGAAAAGAGAGAACATCGGAGGGGAAGAAAGAAGAAGAGGTGGGGAGAGAGAGATGCAAGATAGTGAGAAGAATCATGAAGAGAGATACAGAGAGATGTGTAGTGACTGATTGAATAAGACGATTCCAGGGGGGTTCCATTCGGTTCTTTTATTTATTTATCTTTACGGGTTTCTTTTTTTTTTTTTTTTGGTTTTAATTAGGTTTAGTTATTTTTTATCTAACTTAATCTACTGTTTACTTAGTAGTTAACTTAGTTGATTATGAACATTAATCCAGTTTTTCATCTAGTTTTAGATGACTATTTTATTTATGTTTAAGTGTCTATCCTCCTTCAATATTATTAATATGCCTTTAAAGGTTTTATTCTTGTACAACTGAGTCATCTATTTTTACAGATTAATCCCCAGAATCTACTTTTATTTCAATTAAGCCCAATAATTTGCAATTCCAACCATATTTGCTAAATTTATATTTTTATCCCCCCCCCCCAATTTGTTTTAATTTTGCATTTTTCTACCCCTTTAGACTTATGTGAATCTCCGATCTTTTGCCCCTTAAGTTTTATAAAATTTTATTTTTTTAACCCCTTAATTGCTAGAATTTATTTTTTATTTCAATTTGTCAATACTTATAGTTTAGATTTTGTTTGTTTATTCTGCGATGCCGTTAACGCGTCTGTTCATTTTCTTAAGTATTGGTACCGGGTTTTCGAGAGGTATTCCTATTCCTCATAAATTGCTTCTTTATGTGCTCCAACGTGCTCTAATGTGATATTTTATGCAAATTTTTATGCGTTTCTTATTTTATGCACTTTTTGCATATTGATTTATTTTGTGTTATTTAATTTTAAATTTCATTATTGTGACAAAAAAAATGTAATATTTTGTATTTAGTTAGTCAATGTAATAGTTAGATTATTTTTCTCATATTTTAGTAAAATCTTGTATTTAGATAGCAAGTGTAATAAATAGGACATTTTAATTTTTCCTCTTTAAATTGTAAATCAAGCTCCCCAGTGTAATAGTTACGATTTATTTGCTTTTGCGTGCTTACGTATTTATTTGTTTTACCGCTTTCATTCGGGTTTTGCATCTAGATATCATGCTTATGTGTTATGTGCTCTTATTTGACTTTATATGTTTTTATATGTTTAATTTGCTTTTAATTCATGCTTTAATATTTAATTCATGATTTATGGTATTCCGTCACCACACTAGTCCAACGCTAGTTGTGGCTTCTTTCTTTCCTGCTAGTCCAACGCTAGTGGGACTTTTTAGAACGGGCTAGTCCAACGCTAGACCCTTAGGATATTTAGTATTATGTGCATTTGTGTGAGTTTCACCTCTCATTTCACACACTTTAGTTTTTCTTTCCATTCTGCATGATTATTATTATTATTATTATTATTATTACTATTATTTATTTATTTTGACACATCTTCAAATGCATGACATTTAGGTTGTATCTCACTTAGAAATTAGGACATTTGCGTGATTCGACTAGAAATAGTCGCCTACTCACGTGGGAAGCGGTGGCGTACATGTCGTTCCTCCCTCCGTGAGTAGAAATATTCAGTCACGAGATACTAGTCCCCCGTACCCGTTATGCTGCATACCCATTTTCTTTCTTCACCTAACATATATTATTATTATTATTATTTTCTTCTTTTCTTTTTGCATTTCATTTTGCATAAAAACTCGTGACTCCCTCGAGGTCTCGACTCGGGTTTCGTAATTAATGCGATAATTCCGACCAAGCCTCGACGGAATATTTCGACCTTTCCGATACCCACATTTAGACTTAAGATTTGCATTCATATAGATACATCCAAATGCGATAGAATTAGGGTTAATTTAAGAAAATTTGATTAAACCTCGCAACTAGCCTCGGCTAGGTTGAAAGAGTGCCTTAGACGAAAGTCTTTGCCTTCCCTTTCTTCAAATGTGACTCCCGGACCTTTTTTCTCTCATTTTTTTGTAGATCGGAGTCGAAAAAGGGTTTTAAATGATTTTTTCTAAAATTTTTTGTTTTTATTTTGTTAAACGATTTTTCGGGTGATTTGGTACACCCTAACTCAATACCAAGTGACGACTCCATTTTTTAAAATAAAACCCTTTTTCAAAAATTATTTGGCCAAACCTGTCGCAATTTTTGTCCCGGCCTTGTTGTCTTTTAAAATACCATTTTTCTTAAAATACACGTTTTCTACTAAAAATTTGATTTTTCTCACACACGTACGGTTTTTCAAAAAACCTTTATTTTCGAAAGGGCCATTAGACTGGACCGTCCTTTTCGGGACGCGACAGTCAACGACCTTACCAGTACCCTTTTTTCCTTTTTGCTTTACGATTTTTCGGACGCGACAAAAACTACAGAACCTCAGCTGTAATGCCCTACGATCTCTGAATCTCCAAGTAATGGTAGCAATTGAAGGTCTATCTTATTGCCCATTTTGTTGGACAATAAGTGTCCTCCTAATAACATCAAGATGTATACTCTCGCTCGTTGCCTGCAAACGAGTGCATCATCTGGCAGATATAAATTTAGAGTAGCTTTTAAGCACCGCTTGTTAAGCTGACTTCCTGAAATGTCACTTTGGTCGGGGGTAATACCTAACAAATCCCGATACATATCTATCTAGTGGTCGATAGTATGCGAAGGGTCAACCCCAGTAACAGGCTCGCCGTCAATTGGAAAGCCCCAAAGAATTTCAACATCCTGTAATGTAATCGTAGCCTCCTCAACTAGAAGATGAAAAGTATGTGTCTCTAGTCACCAACGCTTAACAAGCACAGTGACAAGTGCGCGGTCAACGGTAATATATCCAGACAAAAATACTCTCTCAAATCTAGCTCAACGAATATAGTGTAATACATGATCTGGAATAGGCAAGTGTCGCAAAACCTATCCATCACAATGCCTAACTACTAGGAGTGTATCATCTGAACTACCGTTATACACTGCACGCGCCCTATGTAGAGTCGCAGGATGTATAATATCATGAACATATGGTCCCTGATAAGGGGCATGAGCATGCCGGGCATCCATAATGTAATATAAAATCTTGTAAAATTAAAAAATAAATTATATACAAATTATATATAATGTTTTTCTCTCTTTTTTCTCTTGAATTTTTTTAACAGTTAACACTAGTTTTTTTTCCCTAAAACCCTAGCCTCTTTTTTTTTGTTTAAATTTAACCCCAAATTTCTTTCAAAACTCTAATTTTATATTTTTTAACAATGTTAGTTTTGTTATTTACTTAATTATACTATTTTTACTTCGTACATAATGTAATGTAGACATACTTTAGAATTCAATAAATAAATTTTATATAAATCATATCCACTTAATTAAGCAATTACACGATAGATACATGTAAAAACCTTAATTTACATTACATGAAAAAGATCTTAAAATCTATGCTGGATAATTTTTGCTGTTATGGCCAGGCTGATGACATCGTTTGCACCTTCGTGACTCATCAGGTTGCTTACGATCCATTTTGTTCCTTATGCGCATGGCCCTAACATGGATTGGTCGACGATCAACAAATTGGGTGTTGTTAGCACGAAGCTCCAATACGTTACCAGATATTCATCGATGTAAATGAGTTTGAATATTGTGCAATATGCGTCCTACGTGCATACGCTGTGTCAAGAAGTTGAGCCGGATCATCCCCTCTCTGTTTACATACAACCATAGCATGTGAGCAATGAATTCTATACATTTTTCATTTTCCACATCTACAAGTTTTCTGGTAGTACATAACAGTGTAAAAATTCTCGCTTTTATTATGCAGTCCTCGTTTAGTTTCAATTTCATACTTGCCTTCAGAAACGTTGTATGTCTGAATCTTATAGCGCATCCCTTTCTGCTCAGCCTCTCTAAATTTTTTTCAAATTCTTGGAGAAAATGCTTTTCGATAGTATGTAGCCAACTCCCTATTCTCGTTGAACCTTTTTACAGTTCTTTGAAATGTCATTTGCATACATGCTTTGATTGGCATCTCTCTTATACTACGCAATATATTGTTATAACTTTCTAAAATATTCGTGGTGGTAATGCCCCAACGATGATTACTGTCATGTACAAGGCACCATTGACTAAAATCGATGCTTGTCATATACTGTCAGATTGCCTTAGATTAATGTCTTAATTTCTCTAATGACTTATTCTACTTGCACGACGATGTGTTACATCCGATTGCCTATACCAAATCTTTTAATTTTTTTCCTTGAAATCTGGTGAGCATATTACTGTGTACATGACGAAGATATAACCTGCGATACATGTATGGCTCACGTAGCTACTCCACATTTTCAATAACATTGAGTATGCCATTGTGTCTATTCGATATGAGGCAAATTGGATGCTGACCATGTACAATATATTGGTAAAATTTCTGCAAAAACCAGGTCCAGCTAGCATTCGTCTCCTCATCGACAATTGCATATACAATGAGTAATATGCAGTTGTTGGCATTAACCGTCACTGCAATAAGTAATTTTTCTTTATATTCACCATGCAAGTGCATGCTGTTCATACTCACCACTAGCCCACACGAATGGAATGCATCAATTGAGGGTCCAAAAGCCTAGAACACATATTTAAATACTTTCACATTCTCCGAACTGCATGGATAATAAAGAAATTGTACTACAGTGCCAGGATTTGATTGAACCAACGCTTTAACGTATCTAGGCAATTTCGCAAAATTTGATTCCCAGTTATCATAAATTATTCGGATAGCTCGCCGTCGACTATACTAAGCCTTTGTGCATGATATGTCAACATGTAGATTCTGTTGACATCAACCATGATGTTCTTCACCTTGTATGTGGGATCGGTGACAATTAAATACAATATGTGACGGGCAATCACCGCAGAAATCAAATTCTTGTTATTATTTCCTCTCATCGAACCAAAGCACTGATACTCATTCACCCATCTAGTGATTTGCCTTAAACCACTTCTTTTCTTACAAATTGCTCTATAATATCAACTACAGTTATTGTAATGTTGTTCATCTGATTTCTTAGGAGCATCACGAGCGAATCTGTATTTTGCTACCCATGTATTTCTCTTACTTTCATCCACCCTAAATTCCCTATTATGCCTATTGACCACAGCCTTACTTTCTGGCTTAATTGATCCTTACTCTGAATAGCATGCCAAAGCGAATGTCAGTATCTTCCTAGCTCCACATGTCCATCTGGTCTCTATGTCCCCTATCGGTTGGATCGTAATCAGATTCAATGCTAAGATCATAAAAGAAAGGCATTCTACTAGGAACAAATTATAGTTGAGACAGCTCTAGAGGGGCAGTGTTGTACCGTATCTCATTCGATATGCAAGGCTCGTATTGATCACTCGACGTCTGAAAATTACCAAAATCCTGTGCATCAGAATAATGCACTTGGTTGCCCGCATAAGTGTCTAGGTTATCATCAGATTCAGGAGACTCAACATTCTGGGATTCATCTTCCTGAGTACCCTCGTTTCAGGATGAACTATCAAGTCGCTCAAGTCATCCCTCAAATTGCACTAGCCTTTTTATAGGACCATTGCAGCTATGACTACCAAAACTTGTACTCGGAATTGAATCTAAACCATGCGTTTTCTTGGAGGCATTATATTGATGCATGCCAGATGTACCACGTTCTGCCTCCAAATAAGGGTTTCATTCTTTAACATTGTGCATCGATATCTCTGGGCTAGACATACCATACAACACCGTGGGACTGTAATACTGGAGGGGATATGGCACATATGATGGATTGTGTGGGTACAAAAAGGGATTCAGCAAAGACATCATCAGTCCACTATCCCACATCCCCTCGACGCCTTGAGTAGGAGGTGCTTGAATAATTTGCTCTTTGTCGATGTAAAATTAGCAATATACCCTAGGGTAATTGTTGTTCAAATTATAAATGACTTCCATGCTGTCATCACTCGTTACCGACCATGGAACATGTGTCATTGTCGGAGGACATGGGCATTTAAGGATAATATTCAACCTGAAATGATTCCTATCCAGCCCCATGTAATTGTATATTCTGTCTGCCAATTGTTCGTACCCAATTCGATCGCTAAGCATGAACATAGCATTAGGTTGTTGTGGCTCGTAGTACAATCCTCCCTCGTATATTATTTGCCCACCCCAGTATAGTAAAACACCAAGAGGACTGGGTAAAGCCATCTTCCTATTTTTTGGGCCATGACCGATGTGAGTTGTCAAACAAAAATTGTTTATCATTCTTCTAACCAACTATAATTTCAATCACTTACTCGTTATTTTAATTTGGGCTGCCTAATTTTAAAGGATTTAATAATTAATTTTCCTAATTTTTGTAATAGGAAATTAATCAACTTAATGTAATACAACTCTAAACCCAAATGTAAATATGTATAAAGTTGAGGGATAAAAATATAAATATGCAAAATATTTGGTGCTAAATTTCTTTATGCACAATTTTCAAGAGTAAAATGCAAATACATAGTAGTTAAGAGGCCAAAATATAAATTTATAAAATTTTAAGGGCCATATTATAAATATACATAAGTTTAGGGCCACAATTTAAATATGCACAACTCGTTGGCCCAAAATGTAAATATGCAAAATCTAAGAGGCCAAAATATAAATATGCAAAAATTAAGGGGTTATTTTGTAAATATTTAAAATTTGAGGGGCTAAATTGTAAATTTGTAAAAGTTTATGGATCATCTTGTAAATACGCAAAATTTGTGGGCCTAAATGTAAATTTGCAAAAATTGAGGGTTCATTTTGTAAATATGCAAAATTTTAGAGCCCAAAATATAAATTTTCAATAGCTGATGGGTTATTTTGTAAATTTATAAAATTTGAAGGGCAAAAATGTAAATATGCAAGAGTTGACGTCATTTTGTAAATATGCAAAATCTGAGGGGCCAAATTGTAAATTTGAAAAATAAGGAGTCTTTTGTAATTACACAAAATTTAAGGGCCAAAATGTACATTTGCATAATTTGGGGGTTATTTTGTAAATATTCAAAATTTGAGGGGTCAAATTGTAAATTTGTAAAAACTGAGGGGTCATTTTGTAAATTAATAAAAATTGAAGGTCCAAAATGTAAATATGCAAAATCTAAGGGGTCATTTTGTAAATATTTAAAATTTGAGGTGCTAAATTGTAAATTTACAAAAGTTTTGGAGGTCATTTTGTAAATACACAAAGGCCTAAATGTAAATTTGCAAAAGTTGAGGGTTCATTTTGTAAGTATGCAAAATTTTAGAGGCCAAAATATAAATTTTCAAAAGTTGAGGGATCATTTTGTTAATTTATAAATTTGAAGGACCAAAATGTAAATATGAAAGAGTTGAGGGTCATTTTGTAAATACACAAATTTGAGGGGCCAAACTATAAATTTTGAAACATTACGGGGTCATTTTTTAAATATTCAAAAATTGAGGGGTCAAAATGTAAATTTGTAAAAGTTGAGGGGTCATTTTGTAAATATGTACTAAAAAATTACCAAAATGAATATAACTTTTTGAAGTTTGACTAATTTGTTAGCCCCTAATTTTTTGATCATTTTGCTAGTCATTATCAAGCACACCACGTCATTTTCAATCTTTAAGGGGCCATTAACAAAATGAAAGTGCCATTAATCCATATCCATCAACAAGGTAATTAACAACATAACTGTAACAGCATAAAACTAAACCAAAATTATATAATGATAAACTAACAACATAAAACTAAAAACAAAATTATATAATACTAAACTAACAACATAAAACTAAATGAAAATTATATAATGTTAAACTAACAATATAAAACTAAAAACAACAATATAACAACAATAAATACATTTACAAAAATAAAATTGTATTGAAGTGAAAAACAAAAAAATAGCAAGACAAAATTAGGAAACTAACCTAATTGAAGAGAAGAAACTAAAGTAGACGAGTTCACCTGAAAAGCTTGGAAACTGAGAAAATGAAAGTGAAAGTGAAGGTAAGAATGGGATGAAATTCTGGTGAAGTAGGAGGAGTATTTATGGTCAAAATTGCATGCAATAATTCGTAAAAGCAGTCAAAAGGCTAGCTTGCCAGTCTCACGGGTGCAAAATCATTGAATTTTGCCAGTTTGATAAGTCAAGTCATGTGGCTGACTTATTAGCCAAATTGCAACTTTACCACGCAATGCGCATGGTTATGCAAAGTAAATGCACATTTGCTTTTAAAATCATACCTCTGCGTAGCTTTTTTAAAGCAAATGCGCATTCAGCGAATGCGCATTTGTTAAAAAGCAAGTCACGTGCAATGCGCGGAGGTCTATTTTTAAAGCAAATGCACATTTGTTGAATGCACATTTGTTTAAAAAAGGAAAAACCTCCACGTAATGCGCGTGGCTTACTGCTAGTTAAAAATATAGCACACCCGCGCATTGCGAGGATGTGCTTTTAAAAAAAAAAAAAAGGAAAAAAGCGCATTCGGTGAATGCACACAAAGCAAAGCACATTCACTGAATGCGATAACCCCCACCAGAAACCAACTTCAAAACAGCCCCTTGTCAGAACCCATTTCAAAAGAATCCCCTCGAGGAATCACTCATGAAATTCAACACGAATATACCACAATCGAAATTGTAGCATTCCACCTTATTAACCTAACCAAAGACTATGATTACTGCACAAATAAACATATAAATTTTAGTAAGACACGTTTTCAAATATGAACATCATGTGTGTTTTGTTGCTAAGGGTAATTGGGTTGCTCATTTATCTCAAAGTTTTTGAGGCCAGCCTTGTTCTCAGCCATGAAACCAAACTTTAATGTTGCGTCCACTTTCTCACACTGAATTTATTTGAATTTTGGTGTCTAGGTTGGAGATCTTATTAACAAAGATGCAACATACATTCATACTACAATGCAAATCAGTGATACAAATTAGTGATATTATTTATAATGAATCAACTTCAACTTTCATATAAGTGTATCCCAAATTCACTATGGAGTCCCCTGAGCACGCTGAAACTAATTATTTTTCTTTCTCTGGTATTTAATCAAATTTTATAGGCATTTTTCTAATCATGTCAGCCACAACTCAAATATAAGGGTGTATTATACCACATTAACAAGCATAGCTATATCAAGTGTCACGCCTCAAAAGTAGGACGTGTTTTTGAAAGAATACAAGGCTCAAATATCAGAGTAACTAAAACTTTTATTAATATCTCCGTGGACTATACTATACAAAATGACTAACTATCGCAAAACTATACTATTCATGTCACAAACGAAAGGCTTTACAAAAAAAGCAAAACACATCCAAGAAGCCCCATGATTTCACGGTTTCAAAAATATCTTTAACCTGCAAGATACTAATCAAAGTTGCGTGAGCAAAACAAGCTCAGTAAGTAGTTAATGTACTTTGCACTGGCTAGAATGCTTTACATGCATCCATATACAATTCCAAAACGTTTCAGTCAGGTAAAGTTAGTATGTATTTAAGTAGTCACATGTCATCATATCATATACCTAGGAGAGGGCTCAAGATCATTGGTGAATTGTTGAGTACTGGACTCATAGTTCATGAATGTTTTGAATATCATAGAAGCTTACTGATCTAATAACAAGATGTCTAGCAATTGTCGACCCGTTAGATAAGCCTTTTAACAGAAGTGAGACTTGTCTCGTTTGAGTTGTTTATTCTACCCCCCGTTACAAAAAATTTTCATCCTTGAAACGTATTGTACCTCGACTTTTTGACTTTATTATTATTATTTTTTTCCATTATCCCCGTCAATGTTCCTTGTCCTTCTTGAATATGTCGGTCTTAATTGTCTTAGTCGCACGTGTGCTTACACAACTACATTCTTCTGTTTTATGACCTATTTCCCCGCAAATAAAACATGCTCCTGATTTCCATTTACATCTTTCGGTTGGATGATCGCCTTGAGAATAATCATAGTTACCAACAAATTGTTTCTTCTTAGTCTTATATGCGGCATCCTTTCAAGAACGTTGTTCTCTATCGCAAGACAGGCATTGTACATGGCTGCACAAGTGTTAAAATAACCAGGTAAGATCTTCGAAAGAATTCCAGTACTTTAGCCCACTTCTAAAGGCTGTCATCTTGAGAACTTTATGCCACATCGTAGCAAGGACGAAAAGCCGTAGAGAAGTGAATTTTGAGTAGAACTCCGCAACCGTCATTCTTGGTCCTTGTTTGAGAGTCCGGAATTCCTCTATCTTGCAAATTCGAACTGCCAGAGGCAACTATTGATTTAGAAAACCTTCCCAAAATTTGTCCATCTTAGTGTAACATCCGAGAGTGACAATTCTGGGCCTATGTTTTCCCACCATGTACTAGCTTCCCCGGTCAAGAATGAAGTTTACTACTTCAGGTCGACACTCTTTCGATACTTCTTTTATTTCGAACCTTCTTTCGATCTGATATAACTACAACTCCATTCGGATCGAGTCTCCCATCAAACGGCTGCACAGATCCACAGGGCCGAAATGGCACCAATATCAAAACATTAGTCTGATGCCGCAAGTCTATGACACAGTGTGTTGGTAGAAATTATTTGTACCTTTCTCAGCAAGGTCCATCTTCCAAACCGGGGCAGAATTATTGGAGACTGTTACAAACTACAACCATGCAACTTGTAACCTTTACAAGCCCTACAACTTCTATAAAAAATCAATTACATCATTGTAAGACACTACATAACCAGAAGTTGCAAATGTTTTCTTAACGCATACAGACATATATGACTTTCTCACTTGATAACCAAAAGTGCAAAATTTTTCTTAACACAAACATTATAAATGCGTATGGATATAATGTGTCACCCTAGGCATATAAGAGATGTTATGGCAACAAAGTTCCACATTATAACATCCTGAAATGCTAGTGGCAGTAACAGCAAATAAATAAGGCATTGGTCCCCAAGTTATTCTTATATGCATCTTCATGATTACAGATTGAAATATGAGTAAGCTAGATGACTCATTCGGATAAGAATATAATTATACACATATGACCGATAAGTAACAATTTCCTTTAAATCAATTCCCTTTAATTTGGAGCTATAGTTTCTCTTAGAGTTTTAGCTTTTGTATATTTCTGGCAATGCCAACCTTCTCATGTGACATCAAGATTATCCACCATTCTGGATCCTTAATAGCGTGGTCTACAGAAAATCTTTTACTCCAGAAAATCTTTTGTCGTCTCCGGTTTTTCTTTTGTGCAGACTTGAGTTTGTTTAGGCATCTTTTATGGAACAATAGCCGACTTGCATTAGCCACCACTATACAAAACCTTTGCCAAAAAAAAAATTATTATATTATTTGGCAGACAGATTTAGTCTTTAATATCAATCTGTGCACCCCTTAAAACAGCCATTAAGCTAGAATGGGCTTGAATTTAGTCTAACTAGAGTTAGAGCATCCACCTGCAGAGATGGAAAACACCACTCACTTTTCGTGTTCATCCGTTTCAAGGTAGGCTGCATTTGGTTTTTTAGAATCGACATTGAATTGAAATCACAGTTTTATGAGCCTGCGTGGTTCGAAATTAAATTGGAATCCCAATATTATAAAATTTTAAATCTCGTCAATGTGTAAAATTGACATAAAATTCATTTATAATTCCAAATCTCAGTTTCAATGGACGATAAATTTACTTAGAATTAGAATTGCTTATATTTGGGATTGATATATAAGATTTCTTTTAAAACAATTAAACTATTAAACTTTTTAATTGTTAGAAGATAAATAAATAAATAATTTTTAAAAAGACTAATATTAATCATTCCCCAGAGTTTTATGCATTAAAATCAGACAAATAAATATTCTCATGGCCCTCCCTATATTTGAGAAAAATAAAATAAAAGGAGCAACTTGACTGCCTTTTCTTGCTTGGCCCTCCAGTCTACAGTTGTTATCCCTTAAACGCGCTTCGTATCTTTCTGTCCATCTGTATCTGGTATCATCAAAACAAAAACCCACTTTCAGACCCCAAAAATCATCAACTTTCACTTGCCCCCTTCCCCCCTTTCCCCCGCTTCTTTCCTCTTTTTTTTTTCTGGTCTTCAATAAAAGAATATTTCGAATAAATACACTTTTCACTTTACTCAAAACCAAAATATATGTAAAACAGTAACTAAAATCTAGAAAAGACTGAAATCTTTTTTATTTCAAATAAAAAACCCATCCGGGATTAGTCATTTTCACTAGGGATTAGTCCAAGAAAAAAAAATACTCAACATGTGATATTTTTGAAAAATAGACAAAAACAAGTGACAAAAATAAGTTTATACAAAATGATAGTTTCCTGCTTTACATATAGTACAAATGTCTTTAAAACTGATTTGGAATCTAAGAAACTTCCTCATAAGTAATTATGTTATATGCTTAACTTTAAGCGATTTGTAAGTAATCGCTTAGACAATAACATGAAATTTACCACAGATTCACAAATTCAATAACAAAAGGAAAATTCAAACACCCTTGCAATGCAAAACCAGTAAAATGAACAACCAAATCTGACAGACAAATAAAATAATGATTGTAAGAGAAATGTACTTCCACTCAAGGATAGTGAGCATGGTACAGAAACATAATGATCAAAACAGAGAAATCGTGACAGAAGAACTCTGGTTACCTTCACGGTTCATCTCAACCCCAGTAAGAAACTAGAAAGTAGTACCATTAATCACGATGTAAAGTAATACAGTAACATAAATGTGTCTATCACAGCTACGGCTAAGAGTTAAGTATAAAAGATAAGCAAATGCAACTGCAAGACGCAACATAAAAATTAGTAATGCCTAATCCAATCGTCAGTACGTGTAGATGAACCACCATTCCAATTAGGGTCCCACAAATAAGAACCACTCCAATAAGAACTGCCATTCCCTTTTTTAAGCTTAGTTAAAGCTATTAATGATTATTTTCAGTAAGCCTATATCCTATATATGCCAGCAAGAACAGCAGGGGCAAGTGCAGCGGGAATTCCTACAGAAAGACTGATTGTTAGGTTGAAGACATCCTTTCTTACAACTAGAGCTGTAAACAAGCCGAGTCGAGCCGAGTATTGCCGGTTCGAGCTTGTGTTCATTTAATAAACGAGCCGAGCCGAGCCGAGCTCGTTTATTAAACGAGTTCAAATTTG
>JAMWEH010000453.1:0-39404 GCA_024721245.1 Mitragyna speciosa
TTCCATCTGCTATCAAAGTCCTGATGAGGTTGATAGCTTATGGATGCCATCTCTTTTGAGTGCATAAGCTGGTAGTCACGGAGGAAAGTTTCCCCATAACTGCATATGTGTTGTGCTGAACGAGAGAAACCTTCAAAAATTCGTTCATTCCTGGATTTCCACAGAAGCCACAGAATCACCGAAATAAGTTCTGTTTCCTTCTGGTTTTGTGCTTCCAACATTGTGGCATACCAGTCTTTGAAACAACTGAAACAACTAAATTTGTTACTCCTCTTAATCCAGTTGTTTGATAAATCCTTCCAGACGTTCCTTGCCTCCAAACATTCAAAAAAGATGTGTTTATCCGTCTCAATTGAAAATCCACATGATCTGCATTTGAGGCCATATTTCTTGAATCTTCTCTCAATATTCAAGCCCGTGGCTAGAGAATCATTTATTGCTCTCCATAAGAAGATCTTAGTTCTAGGAGGAATTTCCAACTTCCAGAATTTTTTCCAAAATGCTTGTTCAGTGTTTGATAAATGATTATTGGGATAATTTCACATACCTCCCTTGAGGTTTTATATAATTACTCTCACCTCCCTTCAGGTTTTGAAAATTACACTTACACCCCCTATTTTTATATTTTTATAACAAAACAAGTCCATCTTAATAATGTAAGGGATAATTTCACATACCTCCCTTGAGGTTTTATATAATTACTCTCACCTCCCTTCAGGTTTTGAAAATTACACTTACACCCCCTATTTTTATATTTTTATAACAAAACAAGTCCATCTTAATAATGTAACCCAAAAACACCAACCAAACACCTTAAAATATGCTTAATAGCTTTTAAAAAAGATAAATAAACCTTAAAAATTAATTAATTAGTTATAAAAATATCAAAAGTATTTATATCTTATCTTAAATTTTAATTCCTACCAAATATTACTTCTTCAAAACTCAGTTATCTGATTAATTTGAAATAAAATTTACTTTATCTATTAAAATTTTACAAATAAATATATTAATAAGAAAGAGATAACCAATTTAAAAGCAATTTAGGATATTTTAAGGTATTTAGTTGGTATTTTTGGGTTACATTATCAAAATGGACTTATTTTGTTATAGAAAATATAAACACAGGGGGTGTAAGTGTAATTTTTAAAACCTGAGGGGAGGTAGGTGTAATTATGACAAACCTCAGGGGAGGTATGTGAAATTATCCCATGATTATTGTTGGTGCCTTGAAGTTGTAGAAGGTAAACCTTAGCCTATGATGCACATGTACAATCACTCATAGCTCTTTTGTGGTGACTGAGAGCGAGAAATGATAAGCCAAACCAACGGGCAATCCTATTTTTCTTCTTTTCTTCTTTATCCACCGGGATGCCGGCGGGGATGCTGGGTGGCCTGAGGCGCTCTAGTCTTCTGTTATTGCTACCACTGACTGATAGATTCTAAATTACTTGGGATGAAATTTCATCTTCGGGGATCATGAGTCTCTTATAAGGTTAAAGCAGTCGGGATTTTGTCACACAATTTACTTCAGTTTTTCTTCTCCCTTTTTCTTTTCCTTTAATTATGCTAAGATAATGAATGAGAGATTAATGTTATGCTTATTAGCATGCATTGTTGTTTCAAAATCGTCTTTCACATAGGTGAATTTAACGAAAGGGTTTACGTAGTGAATTGCAAGAACGCATGCACATAATTAACCCATCAGAAGTCAAGTCCATGCGCTACACGCAGGATCCACAATATCAATGGAAACTCATGTACAAGTAAATCTCTTAACATGTGCATAACCTAGACTGGATACCCCATTAACACGAATTCTTTGCCATGAGAATTTGCTGGAAGACATACAATTTTACAGGGTCAAGATTGAAAAAGACAAAAAAGGTTGTAAAAAAAACGGAGCCCTTTGTGGTCCTAGTTCATCCAGAAACGGGGGAACTCAGAAACTGTAAATACCTCCTAGTTTCTTAGTAGTTCAAATGACTCAAAAGTGAAGGCCTAAAAAGGACGATGTTCTCACTTCTGCTGTTGGAGGTAGGAGAAATAACCCCCCTCTTCTGAAGTCCTTGATGAATAGTTAACTCAAATGCTCTGAGAAGCGACATGCTATATCTCCGTGTTTAGTAGTTAGTCGGTGTCCCCTATACTATGTAGCCACTCTAACCGGAAAATTTGACCCCAATCTGATAGGAACAGATAACTCAGGAGCTTCCAAATGTCAACACTCAATCAATGGCTGCAGGCTAGTAACTTACCCTCCACAAGCCTATATTGTAGCTTGCCAAGAGAAGCAAACATCACAAGATTTACATTCGTATTTGGTTCAGGTGCCTTCTCCATCCATATCAGTCCACAGAAATCCCCAGGGTCCACTTCTTGCACCCAACCTAAGATTAAAATATATTTATCAGGAAAATGCAACATTCAGGAGATAATCCGCAAACCATCCAGGTGCAAATTAAAATTCGGGAACAAAGAGGCAAAATGTTTTCTCGAAATTGGCTGGATTGAGTAGCTTAACAGCAATGTAACCCAAAGACAAACCTAACTTTGTAATTAGAAATAAGTCATTTGCATGCAGCTAACCAAAAGAACATGTGCAATACATTAGCAACGAGCGGCAGTACCTTTAATATATCTTCTTAAAACAAGAATTATCTGCTTTATTATCTATCAAACAACTCATACATGCTATTGCATCTCTAAAGTTGATGAGAGAGAGAGAGAGAACCTCAAGATTCCAGCAACAACTCTCAAAGTCATAAAGGAAAACAGCCCTGCCCAGACTCCAGCAAGGCCCCAAAAATAAGTAGCCACCAGCAAGATCACGGTTGATATTACTCCAATCACTATCTACCCATCACAAGTAATCTATGAATATTAGTAATTGTAGAAGATAAAGAACTAGAATGCATCAAAATGGTAGGACAGAATGATACCATGGAGTACGCAGCATATCCAAAATCTGAAACCCCATAGTAAAGCCCATCAAGAACAAACGCAAGAGCATTCACTGGCTGGGATCCAGCAACAAACTACAGATAAAGATTCAATATGATACCAGAAAGATAATTGCTCAATTCGTCAAGTAACGAGATTCTGAGGATTCAAATTAAGTAAACAGATCCCCATAATGCCAGTCTAGATACCCTTTGGGAATGACATAGTGAATCCTTCAGATCCACATTATCCAAAGACACAAGACAATATGTGTTTATTAAGCGCAAATATCAATCAAACAATAAATTTAGATGCTTAACTTTCTGTGCCTGAATCTGAGGATAAAAAACTTGCTTACGGTATTGTTACAGAAAGCAAACCTTAATCCACATTATTGGAAGACACATGACAATAGGCATTTATTGAGCATGAACATCAATCAAACAATAAATTTAGATGCTTAACTTTCTGCGCCTGAATCTGAGGATAAAAAACTTCCTCATGATATTGTTACAGAAAGCGAACCTTAATCCACATTGCTCAAGTATATTTTTCTTCACTCAAAGCTATTTATCCGCTATAAAATTCTTTGCCATCCATCCAGGTCCATGCAATGAATGAGTCTTTACTCGAAAGAAGTTTGGGGAGTCAGAGATGCTTACCAAGGTACCAGATCCGGCAATTTTCAGAACCTCTGAATCCTCAGTAAATAGACTGGAGAGCACTCCAAACCCAAGAAACAAGATTACAGCTAATGCTACTCCAGTTATCAAACCAATCTGATCAAAATTAACATGATAACATGTGTATATACAAGTTAGCTCATATTCCCTGTATGAAGACAACTTGATGCCAAAATTTTAATAAGATAGGGCATGCACAATCAGGGATCCAACAAACCTGTAGAACTTTGTAAACAACTTCCCGTGCTTCAGCATAATTCCCTTGTGAATAACCGCCAGCAAGAAGAGCCTGCAAGTACAAAAATTGTTATAATTAACCCAAACACGGGAACTAAGAACTCCGCACACATATACAAGCATTGAGTGACAATGAGGCAAAACAATTAACAGAAGAAACAGGAAAGAAGTTGACACTATCGAGGCTGCTTGTGCTCTTGCAAGCACTTCTTCTTCCAAGCACATAAAGTTGATCAAAGCGTAGAGCTACCCAAATACTGAATTGCAACCTATTAGGAGAATCCAGCCAAATTATGGGGAATGCATTTGTCCATGTCACTGTCCCCTGCGCTATCTCCATACCCAGGAATTAACCATCTAACTTGTAGTAAATAGCAGCATAAGAAAATGGAGCTTCCAAATACATGGAAAGCGAGATGGTCGGTTGGCTTTCCCAGTAAACTTTTAAATTACGTATTAGAATAGCTACACCATAAAACTTTGAAACTGAATAAATGTAATGCACCCAAACACTATTACTAGTTTACACAATAATTATATCATAGGATGAGCCACATAAGAAGTGGATATTAGTTTCGTGCAAGTAAACGGAATGCCAAAAACGGCACCAGACACTACTGTTTTGTCAATAATGTTGCATTATTACCTGTCCTGCAAGTGCAAGAGCATCAGTGAGCAAAGACACAGCCAACCAAACTTGAAAACAGATTTGGTGCCCGGCCATAGAAATGGCCCCCTCTTTTGCTGCCATAGATGTAGCCAGAGTTGTTATTACAAGCACTGCTAAAGTCCTCCCGATTAAAAGCCCACCTGAAAAATGAAATTCAGCCAGCTTTGAACATAAAATAGTGTTTTTAGAGGTACAGGTGGCGCAGCACCCTATACAATATAGCCAGGGAAAAGGCACGAAATCAAAGTTGAACACATTCCAAAACATGATGCTATTCAAATCATTCTATTTCATTACAACCACATACTCCTAGACTCTTTTGCATACAGTCGCCTAAGGAAAAAGATGTTGAAAACAAAGTGCATCCAACTTCAAACTCAAATATTAAGAAAGAAAAGTGAACAGAAGCTCCAAATAAAGCCAGTGAAATTATATAATAAGATGTTTCATTTATACAAGGTTTATACAAATATTACCGCAACTTCACGCTGTCACCTGATTAAAGTTTTATGTCCAGTCATTGAATTTAAAGATAGTCTCTAGTTCAGTGGTGTGCCCCAAAATTACATCATAGACAAAACCAATCAGAGTCTCAAATGTGCACAACCTTGAAATGTAGAGAGATTATATCTTCAGTACTGCAGTCTGCATATAAAAGTGAATTAAGCTAATGCATTTGGAGATTAACATGAGAAAACGGAACTTATGACACACTTGACATGGATTGTGACATTAATATAAACTGGTACACCGATTGACCTTTCTTTTTCTTCCTGTTGTTCAATATTAGTTGATAGTTTGTTATGATTTAATTAAGCCCTTCATTGGGAGCAATCTTTCATCTATATATGGTACATCTTTCAATTTTGCAGTCTTTTCTATTTCTTTTTCCTGACTCAATGAGATACTCATGCCTAGGCATTCATTATAAATAACTCATGCAGCTTATTCGGAAATCTTCATCTTCTAAACTACATCATAGAAATATCACTTATCAAACTTGTGTAAGAATGAAACCGAGTAATCAGACATGAAGTTGTAATCCAAGTAAATGTATACATGAACAGATATTCATGTTCTGGTACTTGAGAAATAATCAAATATATAACTATTCTAACATTCCTAGATACTCAGGGTGTTACCTATCTTTTATATTTCACATCAATCCATTCAAAGAAACCTTCTATATCAATCCAAATATGTGATTCTTCTATTGACAAAAATCTGTAGAAAGTTTATCTATATACTTATTGACCATGTCAAATGAAGTAGAACAAAAGAAGGCAACTCATTTATCATATGTTTTATATATCTAAGATCTAAAACCACACCAGATTTTAGATACCGAGCAACCTTTCCCCCATCAATACTTGGACTGACAAGTATGACTTTGTCATTTAACTTCAATAGCAAGATCAAAGCAGTCAAGTACCTGAAGCAGAAAATTTATGGAAATCAGTAAAGTATAGGTCCCATACTACAACAGAAATTTACCATTTAGTCCTATTCTATAAATTTAAGGATCATTATGTTCTATCGAAGCAATAAATCCAAATTTTCATAAATTATAGGCCCCTAGTTTTTTGATAAACTTCTTTATCTTTCATCCAGCCTTCTATTTTCAGAGAGTTCAATTTTTGGATTAATGAAATGTTCAAAAATGGGGAAGCAAAAGGAAATTCTGCAAACATTTGTTAGCATCTTAAATTTTTTGTCAGACTTCATAAGACAACATAATCAAGAGAAACTTTGTGTCTCTATGCTCAATACTTAATGTATAAGAAGACAAATAGTGCCCAAAAAAAATCACAGCAACTGATCATTCTAGGTTTTAAGTTGAATCATAATAAAATAAACTTCAAAAAGAAAAAATGTATAACTTGAACTTGAAAGGGTAGAAGACGACCTGCTTGAATTTATTTGTTAAAAGTAGGAATTGTTGTTACAAAACAGATTGTCCTCAACATTTGCAATATCTCAGTTAATGGTCATATTACCTAAAAATAACAAGAATTTTTTTACAATAAAGTAAATGGAGCAAATACTGCAATAGTTTTACCACATCACTGACATACTCAGATGTCACCGTAGCAACTGCAGCACCCGCAATGCCAATATTAAAGCAAAATATCAGAATTGCATCTAGTATCACATTTAGTATGTTACCAGCTCCTGACAATGTAAAGCAGAATTATGTCAGATGAACAGCCATTAAGCAGACAAAAGATGTCAAGAGGTGGAAAGTGCCAGGGAGATATGTTGGTCTAAACATGCAAACTAGCAGAGAAGACACAGATTTGGTTGTACAATTAGATCAAATCAATTTTTTGCCTGAGACAAATTCAATTTGTAATACTTGCCAACAGCATATAAAGGAGTCTTTGTGTCCTTAAATCCACGGAAAGTTCCTTGAGCAGCAAGTGCTATGACAATTGGTGGAGCACCAAATGCCCTCAGTGTCAGAAATTGCTCTGCTGGCATGCGCATGGGTGAATCCTATGAGACATCAAGGATGATGAGCAACAATAGACCAAATTTTCAACAATCATAAGAGGGAAAAACATCTATTCTGCAGCAATAAAATTTGATCTGCATTGATGTTTTATTTGAACCTGTAGTAGATGAGGATCATTGGTACCTAGTAGATATAAATTTTATCACGTAATTATATCACTTTGCCTACTGATATGCTACCTTCTGGTACAGAGAAATCTAGTAAGGATGCATGGCAAGCCACAAAAACGCTCGTCTGAACTAGTATTTGGCTTACCTTCCTCTCTCTCTCTCTCCTTGTAAATGCCTGTAAACATTGAGGAGCTATATACAGGAGCGGGGGGGGGGGGGGGGGGGGGGAACAAAATGAAACAAAATGGCGTTCTGAATTCACAGAAATTTCGACATCTAGTTTATTCCTCTAATCTGTCATGCCGCAAAAGATAGTCTTACGGGTATTGAAAAAAGAAAATGAATACACACACACACACATAAATATATATATGTGCGCGCGTGTTTGTATATATATATATACATATATATGTATGAGAGGTTCTTTGAGATATTAGGCACATGTTGAAGAAACAAATAAGAACAAGATATTCAATTACTAGGCAAGACTTACAGCAGGTATGCCCATCGTATTCATTAAGAAACCAGCACCAATTGAGACTGCAACAGTTTCAGCAATCCCAAGTCCAGTTGCAAGTGCTAATGAAGTTGATACTGAAGGAAGGAGGATCTTGCCTTTTTGGTCAGACGGGCGCCCATCTAGTTCAAAGAGCTCAGTAGTGAGCCTTACCAGGTGAATGCAAGAAGCAAATTTGTAAAGCAAATTCAAAAAAGGCAACAAATTGAAATAAAGAAACAACAGCTCCCATGAAATTGATTACCACAGACAGGTGGACCAGACTCATTAGAACCCTTGGTAACAGTTGCCTGCTCTTCGGCAACAAAAGAGGTTGTAATGTTGAGCAGCGGAACATTGAACAACTTTGAGATTAGGTTGAAAACCGAAACTGAAACCCCTACTGCTGCTAACTCAACCGATCCTACATGATGCAAGCATAGTTAATAACCAGGCAGGTATCAGCTTGAACATGTAGCATTTGTACAAGCAGTAAATTGACGAAAAGATTGGTCAAGAATGAGATCAACAGTAATTTCAGACGAACAAATGCCAGCCTTGACAAGATCAAGTTTTAGCAAGCTATCAGTATTGGTGAAATTAGCACTCTAATAACAATCTTAGTGCACACGTGTGCAGTTATCAATATTAAAAAAATGCAAATCATGGGATTTCATATGTAGGATTGAGCTTGAAAACAAAAATGGAGCCAAAATTTTAATGAACTACCCAAATGGCCAACAAATGCAGTATCTACTAATGAAGTAATAGGGTCCGCTAGAAGAGCCAGAGCAGCAGGCAATGCAATCGACAGAATCTCCAATCCCAGCGCATTCAATTTAAATGCATTTCTGCAAAATCCCACATTCTTGAAATTAAATTGCAGTAAACCCAGGAAACAAAGAGGACATGTGTGACCCCCCAGTTCCCCAAACCCAAATGTAAAATATATTAGTGAAAGAGGACTTTAATTAAACCGAGTAAGCTAGGTAGAAGTAAATTAGTCTAATTAACAAAAGGAAGCAGGGACGGATACACTACCGAAGAGGATAAAGGAACCCAGAAGGTGAAGACTCAGAATCCGAGTTAGAGTCGGGTTGGTATAAGAGATCATCTGAATCGGAAGATTGGGACGGTTGAGGCTTGGTCTGCGACACAGTGGTAGATTGGTCACTGGGTAATGATTTGGGAACAGCTTGCAGACGTGCAGTAGAGAAAGCTTTTACTAACTTATTAGTGTTAGCAGATGAGGAGAGTCTTTGTTTCTTGAAACTCCGGTTGGGTGTTTGGGGTTGGTGAAGGTTTTCGATCAGGAAGAGGTTGCTATGGCACCGGCAGCGGTGGTGGGCGAGACCACACGTGAGTGCCATGCTTCGATTCTTTCCCTGTTCTCTTGTGGGTGCTATTCTCCAACTTGAATCTTCTTTATATTTTGGGGTCTTTTTTTATCAACTGAATTAACGGCTACAATTGGAGCTCCCGTATTAAAATATCTTTGCAGCATTTTTTTTTTTTTTGTTTTGTTTTGGAAGTACCATGCCCAACGGTCGTACAGGACAGTACTAGTACAAGAAGAATTATGGATATTATTAACATTGTTTTCCCCATTAATCAAACAGCATTTAAAAAATACATAAATAAAAAGATATGTTTCAATATTACGTGACCAGTAATAAATTATCACCTTTTCTAACACTAAATTATTGTCATCTTTTCCTATTCAAAGTTTTAAGTTATCCTTTCTCGTACCTAAATCATATATAAGCATAATACCTACGTACGTCCTCCTAATTTACTTTCTTCCTTCATTAAGTATGTGATTTTACCTGACTTTTAGAATAATAAATCTTTTAAACGTTTGTTGTTTAATTTGGCTAGGGTATTCTTTTCTTGAATACGTTATTAATATAAATATGGACACCATAAATAGCCCAGAGCGCGGAGTAGCCTCATTTTCTTATTTTACTAAAATTAGGTTTTCACATAGTCGTTAATAGTCCTCAACAGTGTTTGATGTCTTTATTTTTTGAAAAACTCAATGACATAATGACTTGAAAATTTTATTATTATGAAATTCTATATTTTCTTTCAGAATAGTTTAGATTTGAAAATTAAGATAGATATATCGATCTTCCTATTCAAAAGCACACGTATCAATTTATACTAAATCATTTTAAGAATAGTTGAAAATATTATTTGCATTCAAATAACTAAACGGAAAGTAAAATTAATCTCTCTACGGTCTACTTTGATAGCACCAATTAAATCTTTGCTAGACCTTTTATTGATACCTACTGTTTATTGAATTTGACAAATAAGTCTTTTTGAAAATAGTTTTCATCTATATTTAAAAAAAAATATCTTTTTCATCTTTTAAAGTCAGGTTGCATCCACTGGTACTTTGGAGTTGTTAATGTCTAGATTAATTACTAGATCCTTGACTTCATAATCCAATTTAGTCCATTTTATGTTTGTATGTCAAAATTTGGATATGTTTTATAAATATATGTGATAAAAAATAATTTATCTTGATATTCTAACTTAATCAAAACTTATAAAAACTTCAAAGATAATTATTCGCATTATATATCTCTTGATTCCATATGGTCAAGTGACGCATAACTAACATATAGATACAGGAATGTGAAAATTTTGCGAATGTTAAAAAATACATTCAGAATAACAGAGAAAATTTGTTTGAAAATGAATTAGTAAGCTATAAAAAGAGCACGAAGGCTTAGACATTGATCGAGAACATCAACCGCGTATCCAATTATGACCATGATATTCCAGCTGTGGCCCAGTTAGCCAGTTTGAAGAGTCCAGTTCAGGAAAGTCCAACTGAGGCACGGATTTTCCTTTTGTGCGCATTAGCTTTGTGCATAGGCAGCTTAATATCCCAGCCCATGAGGCGGCTATAATAGCTTTAAAGGGAACAGGCCCAAAGGTTTGGTTCACTTCTTTCCCTGGACAGTACGCGCGGCTGTGGCCTCTGACGTAACTCTTACCTCATCTTAATGGAAATTATGCACGATTTTGATTTTAAAAAAAAAAAAAAATCTATCCCTGATAGATGAATGTATTACGAAAAAAATTAATACCTGGAGAGAGAGAAGAAAAATAAGAAGAAAACATTAAATGCGAGATCCATTGAGTCTCTAAATATTTTTATCTGTAGTGGTACTTTTTAAATATCTTTAGTTTTTTTTTTTTTGAAAAAGAAATATCTTAGCTAATAATGGTAAAGTATACCGTAGTTACACCTGTTCTATAGTTTTATGAGTTGTAGATTGAATAGATCGTTACGTACTATTATTTATATGTAGCGGAATTTACTTATTCTTGGGACCACCATACGATGAATAATATGACTAAATCTTATCACCATAATTGTTGAGTTTTCTTCAAAATATTTGTGCACTGTGTATTAAGTGTATACTTTTCCTAGCACATACAAGACATGTCCCTTTTTTTTCTTTTTCTTTTTTTTCCACCCTTCTTTTCCTCTGGGAAGTGGGACTGTGATTAGCTGGATTCACGATATCACTGTTCTATGGTGGATTATAGAAAGCCTGGATTTGTTTTTACTTTTATATTTTATATTATTTTTGGGTCAAAAATCAGTCATTAGATCTATGTAACGTCAAGGACTCACGTCGGTGGACTTCCACCAGATTGTTTGATCATTCCATAAATCAACCATTTCCATGAAGTCGTAGTGCATCAATAAAAAGTTTCTGGTCACTTGAACATCACAAAAAAAGGAGAAGGTACCGGTTAAAAGCTTGATAAAAAGAAGAAAAGAAACCCTTGTATGGTTAATTTTCATATTCGTAGAAGCCTCTTTTAGCTAGGAACAAAATTAAATATGATTGGTTCGATGACTGTATTTGTATCTTACTATAGTAGAAGCCACTCGTTATATTAGTCATCGTATTCATAAGGTTAAATCGACAATATTATATTAATGCATGAGAATTAATCACTAATATACCTTGATGCTGATTGCTGAGAGCTGGTTACGTAACGTGCATGTATCAAGACCGAGTCCGAAGAAGCCGTGAAACTCAGGATGGATAGCGCCTATACATGGACAATCAGAAAAGCACTGATGACCAACCATGGCGCTATCCCTCCTGAGCTTTGCGGATTCTCCAAACTTTTGCTGAGTGCTGAGACATATTGCATGAAATTGGTTTTCTTCCATCCAAGATGACCAACCAACAGTTGATCATTTACTTGAGTTATGATATGAATAATGTATCAAGCTAAACATGGCCTGGGCCATAAAAGAAGTATTCCAAAGAAGTTAATACGGATGGTTGGGGAAATGAATGAAATAATGGAAGTATTTATAGCAGTAAAAGAACGTAGGGAAAAAGCAGGCCAACGTCATTCCTGCCTCAGTGACTCTTCTCTCTCCCTAATTTCCTCTCCATGGAGTCATGAGGAGGCTTGACTAAGGTTTGTAATTAAGACACAAGACCATAGATTTTCCCTTTTCTTTTCCATTAACTTATTATTATTATACCAAATACGAATGCCTCTGCCGACTACGCTATCTTCCCCCAGATCCAGACTCTCTTCCCTAGTTTCCTCTCCGTCCACTCTTGAAAATTGAAATACGGTACGGTTGCGAATTTATAATGCTTTTTTTTCCATGGAAAAGGGCTGTACTACATTTCTTCACTATTACAACTGTGTCCTTTTGCCATTTGACCATGTGCGCAATTTTCTTCATTTGCTTCATCATTACTTCTCCTTTTTTTTTTTTTTTTTTTTGGTTTGGTCAAAATTAATACAGGCTTCTATTCTACTACAATTTAATTCTTTTGGTTTAAATTCCACAAGTTGCATGACTTACCCACTGATGAGATGCTGTAGAATACAATTAAAAAATTAGAACCAGCCATGAACTTCAAATTTTTGCCTAATGTAAGAAATTACTACTTGATTATGATGCAACACTTAAACATAGGTGAAGGATAACTTTTGTTTTCTTTATTATTATTATTATTATTTGCAAGATAGAGAGAATTTTTGGATTCCTCCGTCATTCTAAATCCTTCTAATTTAAGTATTTGAAAGTTTCTTTTTTCGTATTGCAGAATCACCCAAGTAAAATAAGTAATGCGCAGATGTTCCAACTATAATCATGCTTTATAACTGTTTACATGGACGAATTAGATACACTTTAGACGTCAAAATATCTATTCGCAGACAAGTAGTTAAGCATACTTTTATTCTAATGCAGTGTCTGATATTCTATGAGGGCTACACTAGTCGGGAATGCCGGCCGTTCATGCCATGTCTAGCTCAAAACCTGTTAGGTTTATATTTATTATCACAATAATTGATTAAAGAATAAAGTTCTTGTTGCTCGTGCAACGGCCATATATAGGAATATGACTGGGTACAATTGACGGATGCCAAAATATCTGGTAAGGCCTAACGCCTTACAATACAACCAAATATGGACGGCCTCTAGAGCAACTCAAGATGTCGGACGGGTGGTTGGTAACCCCTGAATCCTAAATATGCATCTTGATAGTGAATATTGAAGGGCATTGAGATGTCATTGGATGTGAAATACCATGGAAGTGGCGGTGTTGATAAACTTTTATCAAATTCATTAATGCGAATTTGGCCTGCAGTGAGCTAAAAGCCTAAAACATGTACAACATTGGAACTAATAATGTTAGTTGGAAAATGACATTTATAATCAATCATTCACGTAGATAGGGCGTATAATACGAGTTGGTAAAATCTTCCCACCTCTCACCAAAGTCCCTTTTCTCCTTTCCATTTTATCTTAAATTTGATTATATACGTGCCTACTGAAGGCTTTTGCATTATTAAGCAGAACTTGACCTACTTTACCGATGATTGAAGATGCACCTTTCAACTTGTCACTTGATGATATGGTACAAGAATGATAATATAAATCCAAGGAAGATTTGTCTTCCAAGTGGCCACTTAAATTACATGGTAAAACTATGCTACAACAGTGAACAGCCCCCAAACCCAGCGACAATGACCTAGTGGCCATTCTGATAATTAATTTTGTGGTCCGTCGAGAAGAGTAGAACTCAGACTTTGAGTTGACGAACTAGAAGCAGAAGACGCGCACATATGGGAAATCCCAAATTCCACCACTTTGGAGGGACGTCTTGGGAATTGAACACTGCTCTCTCACTGACTCTCATTGGCGTAATATTCGATTCATCAGTTCTATAATAAATTCGTTCTAACCCTCCCAAGACCAAAGAGCCACAAGAGGAATTCTAATCTGATACCTTGCAGCCCAGAGGAGGTAGTCGAAGCACGTGGACAGGACCATTTGGAGTTGGTTTGCAATTTGCAGACCTTAGCGTTCGTACCGTACATTTCAAGTAAACTAAAATGCTACAATATTATAAAGGGATAATTTCAGAAACCTCCCCTGAGGTTTCTGACAATTTCACTTGGCTCCCCTGAGGTTTTCAATATTACATAAACACCCCCTATCTTTATACATTTGGTTCATTTGGTAACAAAAAAATCCAACAGGCTGACGTAAGCCAAATAACTTCATGAAAATCCTGAATTGCCCCTTAATTGTTTAGAGAAAAAGAACTGATTTTTAAAATAAATCAGTTTATCTCCAAAGAGTAAAAAGCATAATTGACACAAGTATACCATTTTCTGCTCCTGCAATGCTGTCTTCCATGTAGTCTTCAGCACCAACATAGCAACATCCCCACAACTGAATCAACATCCCTAATGCCTCTCGTCTCTCTAAAATAATATTCGGAAAAAAAAAAAAGAAAAAACTCAGTCCATCATCAAATTCCCACAATGCCAAGGATTTACCACGTTCAACTCCAATTAGGTCCACAACCAAAAAAGTCATCCATAATCAAAACATCCTTCCAAAAAGTCATCCATTCGTCTAAACCCAAATCAACTACTTCCCCAGTAGCTTCAAAATATATCAAAAATAAAAGAAAAATTCAACATAGAATATTAAAACAAACATAATCGAAACCAAAAAAATTAACGTAGTAGGCTTCATAGCCATAACCAACATAATAAAAAAAAAATTAACACACCAGGTTTCATAGGCATAACCAACATAATCAAAACCCATATGGAATATTATAGAAAGATTAAAATAAATGCCAATTGCCTTTATTTTGTAGTGGAATCTTTATAGCGATGATGGAGGAGGAGGACAGTAGGCAGGAAAGGGATTGGAATGAGGGCTTGTTACATGGGGAAACGATAGAGCATGTTGTGGTTGTAGTCTTTTGAAGGGGTAGAAGATGTGCGGTTTTAGGGGACTTGTTTGAGGTGAGGAGGATGAAGTCAATAGCGAGAAATAGAAGGGAAAGGAAGAAGAAGGGGGGAAGAGGGGAAGAGAGGTCACTGTCAAGGGAGGAAAGAGGAGGAGGAGTCATAGAAGCTGGTGCCGTAGGAGAATGGGTAAGAAGAGGAGGAGAGAAGGGAGAGGCGGAGAGAGGGAGAGATGCAAACGTTGGTTTATTTTTTATTTTTTGTCCTTTATCTCTTTTGTTTTTCCATTTTAATTTGGATTTAATATTTTTTAGAGGGATTTCACAGTCATTTAACATAGAGAAGGGAGGCGTCTATAATATTGAAAACCTCAGGGGTACTGAGTGAAATTGTCAGAAACCTCAGGGGAGGTTTCTGAAATTATCCCTATTATAAAACAACAAATTTGACTAGCTATTGATACAGGATCCATGCGGGTGCAACCACTACATTTTCTACACCTTAGCATATGATGAAGCTTCATTGGTCATATAATAACAATAATTACAAAAAGCTAAAAAAAAAAATGGAATTAGAAATTATGGGTAAATGATATCCCGTGAAGACGGTTGGAAAAATAATTGCCCCCGTTTCCTGTTCTGTGCCAAAATGAGCTAAAAGATCACCCCCGAACCTTACTCGATCTCTAGAATGAAGGTACAAAGTATAAAGCATAAGCATGCTAATTGATTCGTCGATTGTGACTATTTCTTATTTCTTCCCATCGAACTATTTTATAATCGAACGTTCAAATTTTGCCACTACTTGCATCAATCGTATCTTAATACCTTTATACGCAGGTTCAAAATAAATAAATTTGATGAATTGAATGATAATTTCTTCACGTGCATGAAGCGTGTATTGCTTTGTCCATCAACAAAACAAACAATTACTGCCATGCTAGCAATTGTCTCTAATGCAGTAATTACGTATGTATATGTGTGTGTGTATATATATATATATCAGATTCATGGTTCAAGCGAACTAAGATTCTATATCTTGTCACTATGATAATTGAGATTTGAGACGGCACGGGCAGGACCAGTCATGGTGTGGTTTGACCTTGATGGTGGGGGGTCGCATCAGGGCAATTTCCCCGTTCTCACTACTTCCTTATCAAGCGCCACGTGGAGTGACATTCTCTTATTTTGGGTCGTTGTCAAGAAAAAATATAAAATACACTACGTACATTGATACTTGGTATATTAGAATTAATAATTTATCGTCACGTGACAATGATAAATCACATCTTATATTATTTGACAATATATAATTAGTTCTAATACATCACGAGTGGTGCACGTAATACTTACCTCATTTTCATTATCATCCAGAATAGAATTTAAATAAACCTCAAGTCAATGTTGTCCTATTGTCAGTACCTTGATTAGATTGATTATCATAAGAATATTAATATTACTTCCCTTCCCCCAATTGTCAAAAAAAAAAAAAAAAAAAAAAAAAAAAAAAAAAGAATATTAATATTACTTCAATCAATCGAAACATTCCTTTGGTTATTTATTCTGTGGCTGATAAACAGAAATTTACGCTAGGATTTTTTTTTTATAAATAAGATAGAAATGAGTTGAATTGGCTATTTATTAAATGTTGTTATTTTTATTCACATTTCCAAATTGTTGAAATCAGTATTTAAAAAATCGACTTTATAGTGGATTTTGGCCAGGTAAACCTAAAGCAAGGCTCCTTAAGAAATTTGCTTGAGGTCCATTCTCCCAAGATTGACTCTAAAATTGATCTTGAAAAGATCCAACGTCAAATGAACGAGGGGCTGGAGTTTGGAAAGAGTGAAAACTTTACAAGGAAAGGTTCATTAAAACTCTATTTGAAGTCGGATATTCCCAAAGGTTTACTTAAAAGTCCATCTTCATAAAATTCACATCACGCGAGAAGAGCAGTTGGAGGGTTGGGAGGACTGTTTTTTGTTAAAAAAAAAAAAATCTTATGTAAGTGGATATTCTCAAGATTGATTTCAGGAGTTTGATAATACAAATAAAAAAACATCAATACATATATATTTTTTAAAAAGTTTGATTAAAAATAATAATATTTTAATAAACAACCCTGTAGTTGAATGTGCCTTGTTACGCACTAATCCAGTACCGGCCAAAAGAAAAAAAATTCCCAGAATTATGAACTTGATTTGCTATTAGAATCTAGTATATATGCCAAAGGAAAGAAGTGAAGCTTCAATGCGTGCTGAGGTTGGGGTCGATTAGAGGTAGCAATTAAGTCCCAATACCTAATGGATACCCATACTCAAATTTAATTTAAGCGAGATGGGTATAAAAAATATGGAATTGGACCTAAATCGGAGTATACCTAACAATATCCATTTACATATGGGTATAAATGAGATTTGTTTAGGACTCCCATGGTTCTGCTAAACAATTATTTAAATGACTTAAAATTACAAGTATATCCAATAATTTATTTATTTTGCTAACATAAAAAATTACTATTAAGTATTTGAGCGATACCAAAATGAGTAAAAACCCATTTTAGTCCCGCCCATATTGATCTCATGATTAATATGTGACTATTTGGATACAATCCATATTTTATAGTCTCAATTAATTCCAGTTCAAATCCTGCCTATCCCGCCCATTTGACACTAGTTTCGATATTGCAAAATTGCAGGCAATGCATGTCATAGCATTCGTTACTACTATAAATATCATCATTCAGGTATAAAAAAATCAACCAAAAGACCGAATACGGGGGATATCTTATAGTGCACACCACAGCGCATTGCACTGGAAAATTTTAGATAGTCATATTCTCTAATACTCACCCAACGTTTCTGATTATCAATACATTATTAGCCACCTCGTAATTAAAGGATGTAAAATAAAAGTAATTTCAAACAAAAAGATCATTCACATAATTACTGACTATTTATTGCTTATGTGATTTGATTTATTTTTTTTTTGAGTCGATGTGATTTGATTTGATTAATTGAATTCTTTTTTTTTTTTTTTTCTAGCAACCAACCATCTTTTATACACATTTGGTGCACTTGGGCTAGATCAAAATCAACGTGACAATTATTTCCGTTTGACTATCTTAAATAGTTACAAGTTCCTTATTGAGCTTCGGAACCCAAAAAGAAAAAAAAAAAAAAAGTTGCTTCGATTCACATATTTATTGGGCCTGCCAGGCGCTGAGGGTGGCTGCATATACTTCAAGACACGGAGCCACTCCAGCCCGAGAAACCCTAAAGTAAGAAGCGTATTAAAAGAAATCGTAAAAGCCCACAAAAACATTTAAACCCATGAAGCATCAGCCGTGGACTGGAGTCATTTGACTTGGCTCGAGAAGTGTGGGTGTGGCGCCATTTCGCACTTTTAAATTTTCCCGCTTTTTTCGTAAAATCACACTATCCTCTCTTTTCATCTCGGTGATCCAACCCCTCGCCAAAGCCCTAGACCCAAAATCTCTCAAAAATGTCGACGTGGCAGATGTTCTCTGACGTCGGTAATAATTTCCGATGGGAAATCTCCGATAAACGCCTTTCCAATCAAGAACCAGAACCAAATCGTGCCCTCAAACAATCGCCTTCTCAACCTCACCGCCTCCCTTCCATGGCCGATCTCTTGCTCCAAGGTGCTGCGAACGAATTATTGTTGTTTACGGAAATTCGGGATAGCAACTCGGACCATCCTATTCCGACTTTTAGGACCGGATTGGGGAAATCGGTGCCAGTGAAGCAATCTTCGATATCAAGAGCCTTGGCGATTCTCGGCGATGAAGGAGGAGGAGAGAAGGATACTCAGACAGGTGACAATTTTTTCACATCGTTGCTTTTGTCTGTGGTTTTGTGGAAGTTCTTCATTATGTATGCTGATGCTTTGAATTACTATATTGCAGGATGTTTGAGGTTTAAGGAAGTTAGCAGTGGCAATTTGGTCAATGCTCCGATTTTTCGGAATGGACTGGGGAAATCAGTGGAGGTGAATCAGTCTTCACTATCAAGAGCTTTTGAGATCATCGGCAACGGGGAAGACGAGGTCATTCGGACAGGTTTGAGTTTTAAATTCCATTAAATTGTCTATAATTTTCTAATATTGTTGTCACACACCAAAGGCCTGCTTTGTACAAATTATATTATGTTAGACTTTAAACCATGAGCTCAGCGAGACTTTAGCTTGTGTAAACTGACTGCTTTAATAACTCAAAAATTATTGTAATGTGGTGGATTTAATATGAAGATAATTTTGTCACAATCCTCATGGAAATCAAGAGCCGAACATAGTTAAGCCCCTGCCACCTCGTGATACAAGCAATCTCATATATTCTAATGCATGTCTTATGGTTTATTTGTGCTTCATGAATTGGGGACTTGGAGTGAGCTTGCATAATATATCTCCCAAAGGAAAGTATGTGTTTTCTTATTCTTAGCATTCAATCCATCATTCTGCGGCAAATAGTAGGTTAAATTCTCAAAAATGGGGAGAAGCTTAATAACCGGTCTAAAAATTTTCTCTAGATTTATAGTAAATGTTTACGGAGTTCTTCTGATAAGTTGATCACTTAAAGGTTGCTTTTGTAAACCAATGAGTAGGCCAGCAGATTGAAGGACAGAATGAATTTGATTTTTCAAATACTATTTCTTGGACGGGCTCAGGGAGAGAAATTAATATACCAAAATCTGCATCCGCGGTCGGCTTGGGGAAAAGAACTAATACATCAAATTCCTTCTTCCAGACTGCCTCAGGTAAGATGGTCAGCATATCTTCTACGGGTCTTCTAAGAGCCAAGGCTCTGTTGGGTCCAGAAGAAAATGGTGAGTGCATTAATTTTGAAGACCTTGAGCGGGAAGGACAGCAGTCAACTTCATATCAGCTCACTGGTTTGAGAAGTTCATTTAATTTTGAAGGGGAAGCAGATGTGAATGACGCACTGCTTAATGGTGATACAGTATTCCTGATGTCTCCCTTAGACAGTAAATTTAATTCCTTAAAATGTGATTCTGAGGACATCATTCCAGATTTTCTGCAGAGTGGCCTAAAACCACCTCCTATCAAATTTCAAACTGCTGGTGGGAGATCAATATCTGTTTCAAGTGATGCATTGAAACGTGCAAGGAGCCTGCTTGGAGATCAAGATGGGGGAGCTTACTCAAATGAAGGGAATGTAACAGATCTTGAATATTCATTTATCAGAGACAGAGAATCCAAGAATACAAAACCAAGCAAAGAAAATAGTTCAAATACCCCATTTTTGTATCAAGCGACAGCAAACGGCAAAAGTTTGTCAAAGAATTTCACTTCCCCATTAAGATCAAATTTGTGCCGAAGGCAATCTTCTGTTAGACCAGGCATTATTGGTCAAGGGAGTAACTTGATCAAGAAGTTTGATGCAGAGGCAAAAAATAATCTAGATAGTCCGTGCAATGGTCTTCCTAGCTATGAAAGTTCTTTAAGCAAGAAACCTCATGCACCATCGATGCATCTTCTGCAAAATGGTATTGCTTCAAACAAGTGGGCCACAGGTATCGGAAATTCATCAGAAAGATCATCAGGTGGTCCACTAGTGGATATCTCAAACAGCATTTCCCTGAATTTCACAGATGTCAAGTGGAATCATGTTGAGAAGAGAAGACTGGAGAGGGGCACTATATCTCCATTTAAAAGGCCCCGAAGTTCTAAATTTATCAACCCTCTTTGCAAGAGTGGTTCATCAATTCCTGATGGTAAATAATCAAATTTTGTGGATAACCTTCTCCATTCTTTTTGAAACAGTCTTGTAAGCAAATCTAAGGCACATGTTTTAACTAGGGCTTTCAGCTTTAGCAACAAAAGAAACCTCTTATAAGGGACGGGTTTCAACTCGATTCCCATTTCGTGTTTCTCGGCCATATGTGAAGGAATATTTTAGGGAGCTCCCATTCTGCCAAAGCAAGGTGTAACAGAATACTTTTTGGTTCCTTCATTTATTATCTGTTTTTCTTTGGGCAGTTGATAATTACATTGATGATGTATGTATTCAGGAAGAGAATTTGCCAGATGAGATAAGGTGGATGAATCCTGATGCTGCTGAAAAGTATATATTTCGTGATGTTTTTGGTTCAGATCGCATTGGAGCAGAAAAGTGTTACCATATGCTGCTTCATTCTGGAGTTTCTCCACAACATGTGTCTAAGGAGTAAATATTTTGTTGAACTTTACTCAAAATGATAAATCAGAAATGTATCTATGCTTTGTACTTACTAGATACAGATTCATAACTACATAGTGCAATTCACTTTGAACGATTCAGTACGTTTTCTTGGTACAGTTTAGGTCTTTTGTTTGGTAATTTCTTAATCACTCTGTACTAGGAATGCACGTGCAGGCACGTGCAGGAAGTCTTGTTTTCCTTTTCTCTGTTGATGATCATTATCATTGATCAGTATGACTCTGATAACTAATGTAGGTCCATAGGTATTTTCTGTACTATATTTGGCTAAATTACCATTTCTTGGTACATTTTTGGTGATTATTTGGATTTCCTTACTCTGTACTAAGGATGCACATGCGGGAAGTTTAATCTTTCTTTTCTCTGTTCATGACGGTTATCCTTTATTCAGTATGTCTTTGGTAACTAATGCAGTCCATGGGTATTTTCTGTGATATATTTTGCTAAAGTCGCATGTTTGTTTTTTAGGTTTCTCTTGCTGCTGGCGTCATAATTGGTTCACTATGCATGCAGGTGGGTTGCAAATCACTATAAGTGGATTGTTTGGAAACTTGCATCTTATGAGCGATGTTATGCTGCCAAATTTTCTGGAAAAATGTTATCAGTTTCTAATGTACTTGAAGAATTAAAATACAGGTATTCGTATTTCCCTTGGTTATGCATTCTCCTACTAATATCCAGAATATTGCATAACACTTTGCAAATTTTCTGGTCAGATATGAAAAGGAAGTGAATCATGGTCATCGATCTGCTATCAAGAGGATTCTAGAAGGAGATGCACTGCCTTCTTCAAGGATGGTGTTGTGCATTTCATCTGTTTGTTCAAATGACACAGAGGTTGGATGTGAACCTATTGCATCAAGAGAGACTGAAAGTGGTGCAGCTGCAAAAATAGAATTAACAGATGGATGGTTAGGAAACTCTTACTTAATGGTAGTGTTTACAAATTTGAAGTCCCTGTTTGTCCAAAACTTACATGTTTGACAGGTATTCAATTAATGGTCTCCTGGATGTACTTCTATTAAAAAAGCTGGCTGCTGGGAAACTGTTTGTGGGGCAAAAGCTTACTGTAATTTTATTTATCTGGTTTTAAGTTCTTCTTCCTATTACAGGTTTTTAGTTACAATCTGTGTATTGCTTACAAATTCTTTTTCCATTTGAAGATTTGGGGAGCTGGATTATGTGGGTGGGTTGGACCAGTTTCACCACTGGAGGTATTTGCCTGTTCAAATTGTTCTTTCATGCTTCGTTTTTTAACTAATTGTGCTATTATAAACCTTTCCTTTTTGCCTTTTTTTTTTAATACCTTGATTTCAGGTATCAGGGACGTGTGGATTACTATTGCACATGAATGGGACATATAGAGCTCATTGGGCTGATCGATTGGGATTTTGTAAGGATTTTGAATGTTAATATGAATTATTATTGACTTAGAATAATTTGCTTGCAGTAATATTCTGGTGCTGTTTGCTTGTGGTTTTCTTCTCTAATCTTCAAATGCATTCTTAGGTAAGGTTGATGGTTTACCATTAGCATTTAGGTCCATCAAGAGTACTGGAGGATTTGTTCCCAGAACGTTGGTTGGAATTTTAAGAATATACCCTGTTGTATACCAGGAAAGGTAACTTTTATACTATTGGTATTTGATACTCATCATATGTTATGAGTATGAAGGAAATATTACTCTCTCAGGTTAAGTGATGGTGGATTCATAGTGAGATCTGAGACGATGCACACTAAGATGTTGCATTCATATAACAATAGGTAATAAATGTTTTACTTCAGGCAATTTTAATTTGCTAAATATTTTTTGAATTGGTTGCCTTTATCGACTTCATTCACTGTATTGTCATGCATTTACGACTACAACAGGTTTTTCCCTTGTTTGTCTTTATTTTTGGTTCTCAAGATTCTGCATTTAAACTTTTCATTGCTCATGTTAATTCCATTTTAAAAGACTATTACGTGCAATTCCAGCAACGACAATCCTGTCTTGATGCTAGTGCTAATCGTGGATTGATATTTTGGACCATTAGTAGAATCCAATCTTCTGATTGAAATTCACATATCATGGGAAAATGCAAATATTATTCAATAGTTGATTACATAATTGAAAAGAAAACTATGCATTTACTTTTGAATAGTTGATATAGAAGCATAGCATCAAGCTAATTTAGTCTTTGATGTGAGTGTCAAAATTATTTGTACTTGCACGACTGTCTTTCTTGTTTTTCCTCTGTCCACCTGACTATAAATTTCTGTTTAGAATGGTTTTGTGGCAGAGCATTTCGACTTCAAATCTGTTGGTATAGCTACTTTACTTTCCACAAGAACATTTTGCGTAGAAGAAGTACAAAGATAATCAAGCCCTGAGAGAACTGCAGATAGAATGCAACATTCTTTTTCTAATCTGACAACTGCTCTTTGCTTAGAATTATCACAATCTTAATTCCATATGCTCGTTATCTTCAAGGACTTTTTCGGTTCGGCAAGTGTAACGTTTGTTAGAAATAGGTCTTATAAACATGATGGAGATGCTTATGCTGATGGCCTTTTCTAGTCAACAAGTGCCCTTCAGAACCCTTATATTTGGCTTGTGTGTGTTGGTCAGTTGGCATGGATAGCATTGTAAGGCTATTTTGCTTTCCATAATGTGGGCCTTGTTTTAAAGAGATGAAGAACATAGGGTCCGAATTTTATGATGATGCACAGAAGCTGTTACCTGAAGTATATGTTTAATCCAATTTATGCTTAATCATAAATTTCTGAGGCTTGATATCATCCTGAAATGTTAAAAGTTACCTTTTCCTGATGGCTGGTCTTGTTGCTTTGCCTGCTGTTGTCATCCACATCACTTGAATGTCGTCAAGGGATGGAAGGAATAGGTTTTCTTTACTGAGACAGTATACAATTTTCTTGTTTATTTTAAACTTTAATTCCTTAAATATCTGTCCAAAAGAAATTGGTATTGATTACATGATCGATGTAGACTTGTTTTGTATATACTTGGGATTATTGCTTGGATCCAGGCGTTCTGCTGTGATAGAGGGTGTAATATCTGAATTCCAAGGGGAAAACAAAGAATTCCATACTATAGATGGTAATGACAATGAAGAAGGGGCTAAAATCTTGAAGATGCTTGAGAAATCTGCTGAACCAGAAGTCTTAATGGCTGAGATGACTTCAGAGCAACTAATTTCATTTGCATCTTATCAGGCAAAATTGGAGGTACTGACTTCATTTGCTTCTTATCAAGCAAAATATGAGCTGTGTTTGGTATTTGACTTGTAATCAACTAATCCAACAAAAGGTTGCTAACAATTTTTCTATCTGATCTTAGGCAACGAGGCATTCAAATATGCAGAAATCTCTTGAGAATGCTTTGGAAGCTGCTGGTTTAAGTGGTAAAGAAGTCACTCCATTCATGAGGGTCAAAGTTGTTGGTTTGATTAGCAAAAGTTCTTCACGAAAATATTCCCCACAGATGGGCTTAATTACAATCTGGAACCCAACTGAGAAGCAGGTTAAATTTTAAGTGTGCCTGTGAAGATTTTTGCACTCTTTTGACTCACTCTTGTGCTCCTTACTCATAACCTTGATTTGTATGATTGTTACCGTGACAGCAATTAGAGTTAGTTGAGGGCAAGGCTTATGCTGCATCATGCCTCATGCCATCAACCTCGGATTCAAGTACTCTTTATTTGCAAACAAATGGATCAAGCACCAAGTGGATATCTTTGTCACTGTCAGCAGTTGAACACTTTGAGTAAGTCCTGTCAGCATTTCTTTTAATTTTGGAACTCTACTTAGCTGACTGGAGTTTTCTGTAGGCCATTCTTCAGTCCTCGCAAGTCAATTTCATTGTCAAATTTGGGTGAAGTTTCTCTATGCAGGTAACCTTTGTATCCTGACAGAGTTTGTGCTCTTGCTTTGAATGAGCCTGTTCCATGCTTACATCTTTGTATTGTTTGGCTTACACAGTG
Organism: Mitragyna speciosa; assembly: GCA_024721245.1. Lineage (NCBI taxonomy): Eukaryota > Viridiplantae > Streptophyta > Magnoliopsida > Gentianales > Rubiaceae > Mitragyna > Mitragyna speciosa. The sequence goes on from JAMWEH010000453.1 coordinate 25,150, forward strand.
AATTTGATATAGCTGCATACGTTGTTTATGTGGGAGATGCTTATACAACCCATCACCACAAGAAACAGTGGGTGTTTGTGACAGATGGAACCAAACATGAGATACATGCTACAGAACCTTTGGAATCCCTGCTGGCAATCAGCTTCTGTTCACCATATGGCGATAATGATTTGCTTACACCATTAAATTGTAATCTAGCAGGTTCTACGGTGAGTCCCTGTTGGGTTTAGGATGTCTTAGAACTTAAATTCCATTGGTCTACTGTTTACATTCAGTAACTTAGATGACATATTCTATCTGATACCTACTTAATTATCCCTTAGCGGCAAATTATATGATATATCCAAATAAAAGGAAAGTAATATACATGCAGCGCATTGTACGTCTGTATAAATTTCAAAGGATCCTTCAAACATTACCTTATGGGAATGCTGGTACTTTGTGACCAAACTAGTTGTCTTTTGCAGGTTGGTTTTTGTAATCTCATCAAGAGAGCTAAGGATCAGGTGAATAATGTCTGGGTTGCTGATGCAACAGAAAACTCAACCTATTCTTTGAGTTTTGATCACAGTTATTTCTCTCATTTAAAAGATGCAGCTGCTTGTGCCAAGAAGTGGACAAACACCTCCGGTTTGGTATAAAATTTCTGATATTATTGATCCATTCAAACTTCAGTTTTGGAAGTTATGTTTATGTGAATTTGTTGCTTTTCGTACAGGTGATTGAGACTCTTAAAAAGAGAGTTCTCTCTATCATCAGAAACTCTGAAGCCTAAGTGTTGAAAGATGTGTGAGGTCTTTGTTTTTATCCTTTATTTTGTGTATCTACACTATTTGGTTGCTTATGATAAAATAATAAAGCTTGTGCAATTTAAATTAACATGTTTTACGATAATCTTCTTAGGAGGTGTAAAGCTGAATGCTCTAGCTCAGACTGGTAAATTTTGCAAATTAAAAGGTGCCCGCGACCAGTTCAGAGTTCAAAATTTAAGTGTTTCCATTGATGAATCTTTTCCTGAAGGCTGGAACTAGCAGGCGAGTCTCAGCTAATGTTGGAACGATTCTTTCATTTTCAGCGCAACCGGCAACTCCCGGATGAAGTGGGCTCCGCTGCGTTCTGGTGATGCAGATCTTGTTTGTTAATAGATTTGGAGGACAATGTAAATTCAATTCCTGGGTCCAAAACGGCGATGTTAATTTCAAGAGAATCGGAAGCTTATTTTTCCAGTTTCCCTCTTTATTCGTTTTATTTCTTTATGTAACATTATTTTTTAATTTAAATTGGTAATTTTAATTACCTTATTTGTTTTCCTAATTACCTGACATCATTATGGCAAATTTGATTGAAAGCCAACAATAAGCCTACTGGACCAGAACATTTTGTTTTAAATTGTTTATTTAGTTGGATTGAAAATATTTTCTTGTAAAATATTTTTAGAATTTTTCGAAGTGCCAAATATTGAAAAATATTTTTAAAAATTTTCTCCATTTGATTAAAAATAATGTACGTATTTAATGAGTATAAATTGTTTTTTTGGAGTGTTCAAGAGTGATTAAACCTAAAGTATCTATTTTTTTAATTTCAATTATCAAATTAATTTTTGTGTTAAATTTTTTTTCAAATCATTTTTTCTTTGCATTGGATCCTAATAGTAATGTAGTGGTGTAATTGTACTTATGCATACATTACTATTATATTAACTTCTACATTAATCATAAACAAAATATTCTTTAGTTGACCATAATTACTTGTCAAAAATGTAGTGTGATTATTATTAGTCTTATTAATTCGTTTTAACAATATTAAAAAATAAAAAAAAAATAAAAAACTATATAATAAAAAAATTTTACATTGTCATCTAGATATTGGAAAATTTTTAAACACAATTTTTTAATAAAAATTCTCCTAAAAATAATTTTTTAAGGAAAAATTTTTAACGGATTTTAAAGATATTATTTTTCCTTTTTCACGTCTATGTCATCCGAGACTTGAACCATTTGTTGCAAGGAACGCGCAACGAGAAGCAGCGCATAACGTTTAACCAAATTACCAAAGTCAGAACTCTATCTAGTACACTTTGTCCGTTACCTTTTTTCTAATAAAACTTGGACTGTTTTGGTATTTTGGATGTTCGCTATTCCAATAGCATTGGACAAGGTGAAACTGGGAACACTACATATATTATATTATTGTAATGCATTAAAATTAATTATTTGTCATCAAACATTATAAGGGATAACTTACCATATTTAAGTGATAATAAATTATTAATTAATGTATTACATAACAATGCACATGCATGATTGTATTTATATCTTTCCGTTTTGGACATGTGTGAACGCGACGGAAAGGGTAGCTACCCAAAATAATTCCATTAAAGTTTTTGGAAGATTTTTTTTTTTTTATCTTTCATTTGCATGTCCTAAAGCAAACTTAAGGAGAAAACAGTTACTCCCAATTGAAAATTGTAGTTTTTTGTGTTTAGTAAAAATCCTCGATTCCCGGTCTTTCTTTTAGGCGACCATTTGGACAAATCGAATATTAAGACGGGTCCAAAGTCCGTACTCTTAGCCGTACGGACCGTGTCTTGATATCCAAAAGCAAGACAGATGGAATAGTAGAATATTTGCTTCTGAAAAGGTAAATTTCCTTCCCCTGCGTGCCGCAGATGTTTGGTACTGTAGTGGAATCTCTTTTAAGAAAAGCAAGGTTTTTTGTGTGTCTCTGCTTATTGTACCGCCAATTAGTAGTGATAATTCGGGAAATTGGTAAATGGTAATCAACGGTCAAGCACGCCATGCTTTCTGATTAGCAGTCTCCTCTGGTCTGCTACCTCTTGCTGCTGCTCAAGTGGCTTTGCAGGAATCCACAGGATGACTTTGTTTCGTTCATAAGGCTATCAACTTTCGAGATAATTCCAAATTACATAACCTGTTTTGCAAACTCCACCCAACTGCCCAATACAACAGTACCATCTTGGAAGCCTGTAACACATACTAGCATTAGACAAGCTCAGAAAAAATAATCCTCAAAAAATTAACAAAAAAGAGAGAGAACCAAAAAGTAGAGGAGCCACCAGATCGAGTACACCACACACACCACATGAATGCAGAAAAAATTGTGGTACGATACATCTCTTTTGGATTCTTTCTGTCTTTTATCTGTACGTTGTCTCTATATATATTGACACCCTATAAGAGATAGAACAGTAATCAAAGTGGAGAGGTCCAGAAACATCGAAGAGTCAAAGAGATCAGCCATGACAGACGACAGAAGCAATGCTGCTCTTAGGGGATGCATAAAGACCAGCAAAGGGCCTTGGGTGGTTCGCAGGACCACCAGAAACGGTGGCACAGTCACCAAGTATCGCTATCCTTCCGACAGGGAGCGCCTGAATAATAAGCAAAGGGAGCGTAATCGTCGTGCTGTAGCCCATAATATATTTGCAGGACTTCGGGCTCATGGTAACTACCAACTTCCCAAGAACGCTGACACCAATGATTTGCTGAAAGCGCTTTGTGAGGAAGCCGGTTGGCATGTTGGAGATGATGGAACAGTCTATAGGAAGGTACTTTTTTTTTTCTCCCCTTTAATTTTCTACCCCTAATGATGTTAGTGCAGGTATTTCATTCCTATATTTTATAGTGCTTAATGATATATTGCTAGAGACAAGAAGATGAGCCAAGTTGGGAGGATTAGAAACTTAGAGACTTATTTTCAGCCTTATGAATATCTCTAATATTTTAGTTTTTTTTAATTATGTTAGACATCCACGGTGGAAATGCCAAGCTTGATTAACCTGGATTCCTCTCCCCTTGGCATGCCTGATCAACTTAAAGATCAACAAGGTTACTGTACTTGTGAGAATACTATTGACTCATCATTAGCTGGAGATTTTCATCAGAGAAATTTGGTGCCTCTTGGTATACTACGACATGATTCTGATCTTACACTCACACTCTCATCCCCATATGCGTACAGTCATCAGTCTAAGGATACAGCATAGAACACAAGTCTACGTTTTAAAGATCAATTATTGTCTATGTTTTGATATGCTATTTTAAATATTTGAATTATTAATACATTTGTTGTACAAGGATTCTGAACAAAATAGTCCATGGTACTTTTTATCTAATATCATATATCATTACTGTCAGTCTTTATGTTCCAAATCATCTTGGGGAGATAGGACAATTGGCAGAGAATATATCATTCAGGAGTGGTTTATGCACACACCTTATCCAATGCCAGCGGTAAATTTTGATGCAGTTTTAGTCTTAAACATGTAGTGCTAGCATATGCAAAGTCACAATAAATTTTATTGATATTTTAGTTATAACCTTATAATACCATTGTATTAGTCAATTTTATTGATATTTTAGTTTTAACCTTATAATACCATTGTATTAGTCAATTTTATTGATATTTTAGTTTTAACCTTATAATACCATTGTATTAGTCAATTTTATTGATATTTTAGTTTTAACCTTATAATACCATTATGTTATATGGTGCAAATGAAAATTTTATACCCAGACCCATAATTAATGTCATGTTTACTTTTTCTTAGCAGCACCAGAATGTAATCATGTATAAAAAGTCAAAACAGAGTATCGTTAAATACCATTGAAATGGTCAATTTTTTTACAAATGCAAATTCACTCCAAACAATTTGAATTAGAGGGTTATGTTTTAAATTTATCCTAATTTACTTCATCTAGACATAATGATTACTCGCCTCAGAAAGTTGGATTTCAAAAGACTGCAATAATTAATTTGGATAAAAAGAAAACTAATTGACTTGGCAAGGGACTGGGTGTTGACAATGCCATAATAAATTTATAATTAAGCACACTAAAATCCTTTAAACAGTGGATGATGTGTTCCGTGGAAAAGAATTAAATGTATGTGTGCATTGTTATATAGTGTACTAAAACGAATAATATATTACGACATGGTAATAGTAATTACACTTTTTATTATTTAATAATGTATAATTAGTTTTAATGCATTACATGACATGTCACGTGACACACGTGTAATGCCGCACCCAATACATATTGTTTCCGATTGTGTCTTGAAGTCTGATGATGCGAGAGAAGATACGATACAGTTACTATTTTTGAGTGGGATTTGATGACTATCGCTTGGAAAATTACTCATTTCATGTCATGCTGTCCCAGTGAACAAGAAATGACAAGTTTGGTTCCTCAACCAGACTGCAAGTGTCAGTAGAAGAATGAGTATTAAAAGCATCGCCTAGCTCTTTACGTAGTGTAAAGCATTCTCTGATCAACAGGTTTCCTAACGAAAACAATATGTATAGAAAGATAACTAAATTTATTAATAGCTGGACACACGTCATCAAACTTAAGAGAACGTAAACAATGAGGTGGACCGGCAATCAACCGCAGGACGTCCATGATGAAGTTTTCGGACCTCTAATATGATCAGAACATTAAATTAAGGATTCCAAGAACGAAGGATTAGACAAGGACAAGATCTTGAAAAGGATAATTCTTGTCGCCCGTATCGATTTACAGATCCCCGAGCATTTGTTCTTCTGAGGGTAATGTCTGCGGTCTGAGTTTTACTTTTTCTTCAAATTTACAACACGTCAAGAAAATAAAGAATTGTCTTAGTACAAGTTTGGAGAATCCGATTCCGGGCCCTATTCTAATATTTCATCGAGCTCATCAGCGTTGTACATCAAGTAGGCATAAAGAATCTCGTTCCAAACATCAGGAACCCCAGGAAGACACCAATGTACACAATCCGAATAGCTCCTGGGGTCGGATAATTGCTCCTTTGTTGGAGGCACCCAAAATTTCCTGTAAATGGTCGGGTGAGCATCTTTTCTGTAATCTGATAACTGGGTTATATTGAGGTATTGCACTTTCAAACCCTTTTCTTCCAGCTCACGTATCGCTGCTTCGGCTATTCTCATCATCCCACGATCTGTACTACTTCCCCGGTACCCTTCTTCTGAAATTGGTTCTGTTTCATTGTAGCAGTTTTGTCCTGCAAACGATCCCCAATCTTCCCCGCTGCAATTTTAAAGAATCACTCTATCATATTTGCATGTTTGTTGATAGTGAATATTAGATGTATGTTGCAAAGAAAATCCAAATCGAGAAACGCTAATGGATAGTCATGGAGCACCTGATTATTTATCTTACATTTTGTGGTATGGCGACAAACTCATGAAATACAATTTTGTCTTGGTTCTGTTAATATGGATTTCCAACCAATCTGACCACGTTCGTAGTGCCATCTCATAGACGCGTAGCCTCATCGCACTCCCAATCTTCTTGTAAATCCCATCAGCGCTCTCAAACGATCCCCACCTGCTCATTAAATCTCCAACAAAATTTGAATTTAGAAAACCCCAAAACAAAACTCGAGATGCTATTGACATTGATTGATTTGTTAAAAAAAGCACTTACAGAAGCGTCATTTCAGGTAGCAACCACCACATGAAAGAATCAAAGACGAGTATGTCTGCATCCCTCCAGTGCCTAGCATGCTTCTCAATTGCCTCGATTCTGACAATTCGATCAAGAATGCGATGGCTTATTGGATCATCGCAGTTAGATTCCACTAGAAACGGTTCCCAGTAAAAATCGATTGTGGCATTATAATCCTTCAGTACCATTAGACAAACATAAGTTACTTCTAGAATCAACCAAATTTATGATAATCCAAGCGGAATGAAACAAATGAGGAACTAGGTGGATAATAATGTAGAACAAACGATAGAGATATTCTTACAAAAGCTTCAAAAGTGATCAATGAGCCTTTCCAGGTGTTTGATTTCGAGGATGATGGGATTGATGACTCAAGCAGGCAAACCATTGATATCCATTGATTCTTATTAAGTGAATCACCAACAAAAACAAGTCTCTTCCCCCTCAGCTTCTCCAGCAATGCTGTTGCGTTGAACCTTTGAAACATGCAAATCTCTAATCAATTAAAGTATAGAAACATAGCCAGGTAAATACTAGTACTTAGCTGCCCCAGAAAGACCTAGAGACCTTGGGAGGTCGCAATCGTGAGGTTGCCACCTCCAGTGCTGATACTCGTACTCCTTTCTGCCGAATTTCCCGCAAGCGAAGTCATCAGCCATGAAAGAACATTGTCCCTCCTTGTACAAGGGGTAGGACTCGTTATCATAAACCCATTTTCCCGAAAACAAATTGCAGCCTGGAAATGAGTTCCTCCAAGGAGTTTCGTCTTCCAGCATTGGCCTACTGCTATCACCACCTGAGAGATAATAAAAGGCAGAAATGACCAAGGCTGTTGTAAGGAAGCCTGCGAGATAATGCAATCTTAATTTGCTTTCCACCGTTCCACGAACTATGCCAGAACCCGCCATTGTTGTCTTCTTTACAGCCACTTAACTACGCGTATGCACTTACTAATACAAAAATGAGGATTCGGGAACCGCAGGGACGAATTTTCTTTGCAAAATTATTTTCTTGCCAGCTGAAGACTGGTAATAGTAGTAGTTGTTTCAACAACGTAATTAAAGAGTGGCTTCGTTTTTCTCAAAAACTTTCTGTTTGGTAGTTTTATAAAAGCACAAAACAAAATAAACAAATCAACTTGATTGTTACAACACAACCATCAACCATCAACTTCTCGTTCTGTGCGTCTATGATAAGAAATTTAATTATAGTTTTAATTGGTCATTAAGATGTACAAAAGAAAATGAAATTAGGTATCGTGGATTGAATAATACCCACGCAAATCCTAATAGATGAAAAGTAAGCACAAATATTAAGATACTTGCTCATGTGGATAACACCGACTAAATTCAATGTAATTCCTGCAAGGTTGTTTAATAAATAAACTTCGGGAAAACATTTTTAAGATGTTAGATCATACATCTTGTTCTTTATATTCTGATAAAAATACATTTTCTGTTTTCAAGGCATAAAAGAAAGAGCAAATACTTAAAGGGGGGCCCTTTTACAAATAGTTCTAATAGGAGGGTGAGTTTTGGGTCTTCTTCCGTTTGGTTGGTGTGCGCATTTGCTGAATGCGCTTAATTATAAGCGCATTCGACAAATGTGCATCTTTTATTATTATTTTTTAAACAAAAAGGCCGAGCATTGCGTGGGGTATAGCAGACAAGAAGGCTGTATCTATCAAATTTTGTCATTCCCTCTATAAAAAAGGTGATTTTATTTCATTTAGATGTATTTTTGTTTTTTTGACAATTATTAGCAAATTTTGCATAAATTATGCCTAATTAGTCACATTAGGGACAAAATGGTAATTTTATCATGTAAATATCTTTTCATTTATTTTCTAATTTCTAAAATTCACATTTAATCATTTTTTTAATTTCAATAATTTTTCAGAGTCATTTAGTATTTATTTAAAATTTTGATATTTTTTAAGTTAATGGCACATTTTCTATTGCTTTTTTTTTTTAAATTTTCGTGTGAAAAAATTTTATATGTGCATTTTATATACTTAAATGTGCATTATATTAAAAATTTTATACATTCAGGAAATGAGCATTTTTTTTAATAAAAAACTTGCACTGCGCGAAGTCTGGCATGCAAGATTGTGAAGCGTGCCACACGCCACAAAATTTACAAAAAATACAAAAATATTAAATGACTTCTAAAAATTGTGAAAATTTTACACGAACTACATTGTTAAGTACTAAATGCATACAGTAAAATTTTCAATTGAAGATTTTAATATTAAGATATTCTTGGAAAACAGGCCTTTAATACATAAAAATATGAAAAATTAAACAAATGCCAAATGAATTCTAAAAATCATAACATTTTTATAGAAAATCTATAAATATATAAAATGCACATATAAAATTGTTCATATAAAACATTTTTTAAAAATGCATTGAAAAATGTGCCATTAACTTAAAAATATCAAAATTTCAAATAAACACTAAATGACTCCGAAAAATTATTGAAATTAAAAAAATCATCAAATGTGAATTTTAAAAATTAAAAAATAAATAAAAAGATATTTACATTATAAAATTACTATTTTGTCCCTAATGCCACTAATTAGGCATAATTTATGTAAAATTTGCTAATAACTATCAAAAAAATAAAAATACATCTAAATGAAATAAAACCACAATGTTTATAAAGGATATGTCAAAATTTGATATACACAGCATTCTTGTCTGCTATACCCGCGCAATGCTTGGCCTTTTTGTTTAAAAGATAAAAAACAAAAGATGCGCATTTGCCGAATGCGTATTTAAGAAGACCCAAAACTCACTCTCCTGCCAGAACCATTTTCAAAAAGGCCCTCCTTTAAGGATTTGCTCACAAAAGAAAGGATCATTGGGCAATCAAAATAATGGAATTGTTCAATCATATTAATCTCATATGGTTAACTATAATAGTGGAAACCACATAACAGCTTGGTTTAGCATAAAGGTCTTGGTTGTGGAAATCTTTTATTTCTTTTGGTTTTGATGGAAAAAGGGATTATTTTTTTCAACATACTAAGCACACTACTTTATTAAATGCATTGGCTGGATACACAATATCATGTTGCTTAGCTGTTTTATTGGTTAATTAGCAAGATGATTCGAATGATGTCAACAATTCAGACGAAAGCTAGTCGTGGCATTAGGATGAAGTTTCTCATCCATTGTTGGTTTTCCATATTTTGTGGTCAGACCATAACTAATAAAGGTATTAACTAGTTATTGTATGCGGGAACCGTTTTTAATTTGGTTGCTGTTTGATTTTTTTGGATATGCAGCCAATGTATTGCTACTAAAACCATCGTAAATAAAATTAGGGATAAGTCGAAATTGATATTTTGTATCTTTTTTATTTTTAATTTTTGCATCCTGACCACGAGAGAGGGAGAGACTCTGTGTATGTTATATTTTTTTTCTAAGGGACCACAGAGAGAGAGACTCTGTGTGTGTGTGTTATTTTTTTTCTAAGGGACCAGAGAGAGAGAGCTGGCCATTTGTTTAAAGCTGATTGAGGAAATTGCGTAGGAGTCTGAGGACTATATTCCAAAATTAGAGACGAAATCAAGACGAAGTTTGGCAGGATGAACTCCCCCGACTAAAAAGCTTTCTAACCAATTAATTTAATTTTAATTATGGGAATACAGGGTAAATAGATATGGGCTGGGCCAGCATCTCAGCCTCTTGTCTTGGATTATATAGCCGCACAAGAACCTCGTATCAGATTACTCAACCCATAAGTATAGCATCTTGGTACACTTCGCTTGCCTCGCAAGCCAAGTCCAATAATCTCAAAAGCCTAGCCCATGTCATACTTCTTATCAGGCCCACCACCTAAAACCATTTTCTGTACATTTTTAGCGATGGGGGATTTGACCAAATTTGACTACCTACCTACGCATTCCTTGGGATAAGCATTACAGCGCAAACTGCACATTATTCCCGGGGCTACAACAGCATCCCATCCCGGGCCGAGTCGAGTCGTCACCGGAACGGAGGACTCCGGTCCGATACCGTTTCGATACTACTCAGAAACGAGTGACTCGCCGAGAACTCGCTCAGACTCAGTCGACTCGGACCGAGTTGTCTCCGAATCAAAGATAAACGGTCGATTTACGGCCAAGTCGTCCTAGTTGACTCGGGCCAGAAAAAATTCAAAAGATAATAAAAAAAGAAGGAAAAAAAACAAGAAAACAAAAGACATTACTAAAAATCCCAGATCTGCATATCCAGAGTTCCCACCGAAAATCTCAGATCTGGACACCAACGGACACTGGCGGGTGAGTGAGTGGGCCATCAAGTGAATGCTCGTGACATGGTTGCTCCTGTAGGTGGTGGTGAAGGAGGAGCAGGGCTTCAACCCATCATCACGAATTTCGCTCGGATTCTAGTACCACTACTGGTGTAACTGCTGCAAGTATTCCTTATTGTTTAACTAGTGCTGTTGGTTTTAATACTACCGCTTTGGAGATGGAGGGCCGATGCCTTGAGGGAGATGGTGGAACTGAGAGGTGCCCGAGGCAAGAGACCAACGTAGACGGGAAGTCAGGCGTTGAGGAATATGTGTTTATTTGGTGTTTCACACTTTTTTGGGGCAGAGGATTGTGATCGTGGGTTGTGTAGACCTTGTGGGCCTGGTAGATTAGTTCTGTTTGTGCTTAATTGGATAACGACTTCTTGTCAGCAAATTTGTTGAAATATTGCTCCAAAAAAAGAAATTTCGGCATTTATAGGTGTTAGAAAAAAAATTTTGGCATCTAACGCGGCGCTGAAATTTTTTTTTTTTAATTTGTCATGCGCCGTGTTTCCCAAACGCGGCGCATAAACAGTAGCCGCGTTTGGGAAACACGGCGGTACTGTTCACGTACTTTTTACTGTTCTTTTTTTTTTTTTTACAGAATAGGTAAGTGTTTAAGGTTTTTTGTAAACGCGGCGCATAAACAGTAGCCGCGTTTGGGAAACACGGCGGTACTATTCACGTACTTTTTACTGTTCTTTTTTTTTTTTTACAGAATAGGTAAGTATTTAAGGTTTTTTGTAAATGCGGCGCATAAACAGTAGCCGCATTTGGGAAACACGGCGGTACTGTTCACGTACTTTTTACTGTTCTTTTTTTTTTTTTACAAATAGGTAAGTGTTTAAGGTTTTTTGTATTATTCTTTAGGTAGATTTATAGGATTTAAGTAAATGTAATCGAGGTAGTTCAATATTTGAATTGAAGAATTTTAGATTTAAAAATAATAAAGCTACAAATACCAAATTTTGATATACCACTAAAATTTCTAATATCTTGTGGGTCATTTTTTATTTTTCGAATGCGAAATCTAGTTTTTAGAGAATGTGTGCAAAAGTCTTCTCGTAAAATTGTAATTTCAGCACGTAAATACCTTTTTGGTCAATTTTTTATTTTTAAATTCATATTTTATACCCTTGTACAAATTTCTAAATTTTGTAATTTTTTTAGATGAACTACTATTTTTTTTGTGTACCACGTCAATTCAAGAGCAAAATAGTTATTTTCAAATTTGTTCAGAATCTTAAATTCATATTTCATAATTTTAAGCACAATTTATATTTGTGATAATTTTTCAGGTACAAAAAAAATAACGATTTTGTCTCAGGTATATATGCATTATTAAAAAAATAGTTTTTGAATCCGAAAAATTATCACAAATTTAGAATATATGTAAAAGTATGAAATATGAGTTTGGGATTCAAAAATAGCCAAAAAAAGGTAATCAAAAATTGAAATGATTATTTTGTCCTTGAACTGACTGCAATACCTAGAAAAATAGTGATTTATTTAGAAAAATTTCAAAATTTAGAAATTTGTACGATGGTATAAATATGAATTTAAAATTAAAAAATTGACAAAAAATATATTTACGTGCTGAAATTACAATTTTCCGGAAGACTTTTGCACACTTTCTCTAAAAACCAAATTTCACATTCTGAAAAATAAAAAATGGCTCACAAGATATTAGAAAATTTAGTGGTATATCAAAATTTGGTGTTTATAGCTTTATTATTTTTAAATCTAAAATTTTTCAATTCAAATATTGAATTACCTTGATTACTTTTACTTAAATCCTATAAATCTACCTAAACAATAATACAAAAAATCTTAAACACTTACCTATTCTGTATAAAAAAAAAAATTTGAACAGTAAAAAAGTACGTGAACAGTACCGCCGAGTTTCCCAAACGCGGCTACTGTTCATGAGCCGCGTTTGGGAAACGCGGAGCATGACAAATTAAAAAAAAAAATTCAGTGCCGCGTTTCCCAAACGCGGCGCCTTTAGATGCCAAAAAAAATTTTTCTGACACCTATAAATGCCGAATTTTCTTTTTTTGGGGCAATATTTCAACAAATTTGCCCTTCTTGTCTTTGTTTAAGATGTATGTCATAAGTATTTGGTGAAGTGATATGGGTAAAAGATAAACTAAACTTTTAATACTCGAATTATACTCTTGTTCATTTTAAGTTTGATCCATCAAATAATTAAACTAATCATAAAACAAGATTTAACATTTCAAACTTGACTTATATTTGGCTTGATAAGTATAAAATTTAAAAATTTATATGTGAGGTAATTAAGTTAATCAGTTTAGAATCCTTTTGATCGTTAATACTAATAATTATGATGTCATATATAACAAGAGAAATAACTAGTAAGAATATTGGATGGTAAAAATATTACATTTTAATATTTTCTTTACTAATTTTTTTGTTTTTTTTGTTTAGAATTTTTTATATAATTTAAATGATTATATAATTTTTAAATAAAAATATGTGTCTCGCCGATATCGCGACCGATATGCCGAGACCGATGTGGAACGATACGAGCCGCGACCGCGACTTTGAACCATGGTAAAGATTTGAGAGTGCTCATCCTGAGTTCAACTACATATTTATAATTGACTACTTGTTGTTTAAGCAACTCCTCCAGGCAATGAGGTTTATACTTTGTACCTCTAATGTTCACCTAACTAAACTTTATGATGACTCGAGTGAGTTTCATATTCCTTTTAATGATTCACTTGCCAGAAAATAAAAGTAGAGTAGACAAACAACGAAGCTGAAACCTAATAATACGACTACTATTACATTTCTTTTTTGGACACCAAAAAAAAAAAAAAATTCTAAATGGAAAAGTAGGTTATAAATTCAGAAACTAGGATTGAAGATCGAGAATTTTGAATTCTTTAAACTAAAATTAAATGTATCCAACAATACCAGAGTCAATATGGCAGAAGCGCAGCCGAAAGAATTTCTTATGGATATAGTAGGGAAATGTTAAAATGCTAGTAGGCCCAGAATTTGTTTGTTAAAGGCTAACTCAGTGGTGTGTCAAAAAAAAAAAAAAAAAAAAGGCTAACTCAGTGGCGATGGAGTAGCATCCGTGTATCAATCCCTACAAGTATACAAGATAAGTGTAAAGCAAATGGTTCCAGACATCAGGAACTCCAGGGAGGCACCAATGCGTGCAATCAGCGTAGCTTAATGGGTCAGCTAATTGCTCTTTGCTTAGGGGCCTCCACTGTTTCCGGTAAATGGTCGGATGCCCATCCTTCCTGTATTCTGAGAGCCCAGTTATGTTGAGGAAATCTATCTTCAACCCCCTTATTTTTAGACTCTCAATTGCCCTCTCCGTCAAACGCATCATCAGAGGATCTGATTCACTTCCTCGAAGTTGTTCTTTTGCAATGGGCTGTGTTTCATTGTAACATTTTAACTGATCATCGGGCCTGCCCCAGTTCGAAGCCCTGCAGTGTA
>JAMWEH010001900.1:0-24150 GCA_024721245.1 Mitragyna speciosa
AGATTCTCATCAAACAGAGGATTTTGGATATGAGCTTGGGGATTTTTTTTGTCAGCCATCTCAAATTGCTCTCGATGGTCTTGGTCAATCTCCTCTGCTTTTTGCAAAAGTCTCTCTCTAAGAGCTCGACGGAATGTTCTTTCAACCTCTGGATCAAAGGGTAATGGAGTTAAACTACTACTCCTGGTCATATACTAAGTTAAGTCCTATAGTAGCAATGCTAACCAACCAAATTAAAAGAATTAAACGAAATAAGTAGAAAATAAAACAGCATGAATAAAAAAGTGATGGCTAGATTAATAAATCTAAAGCTTTCCTTATATTGCCTCTTTCCCCGATAACGGCGCCAAAAACTTGGTATCCGTTTAACTACACTATGGATACTTAGGTACGTATACCTATCGTTCCGTAGTATAGTGTGTAAGGAGTACTGAGTGTCGTACCCACAGGGACTCAGCAAGTACTAGTAATTACTCGCAATATATTATCTAGTCTAAATAACACGATATGTTGAAATAATAAATGGACTAGTCTAATTAAATGAATGAATGAGAAAACCAACAAATCAAACACAAAGAATTAATGAGAAAGGAAATGCAATAATTTCTAACACAAGACTTAGAAATGGGATTCCTCTAACCCCGATTATTAGCTTTAATTTGTGTCTAATGGATTACTCCATTTCAATTGACCCTAAAATCCCTTGGTTAAGTTGCAAATTTTCTCAAGCTTACAACCTCTATCCCTAGGTTGATTGAATGTAATCTGTCCCCAACTCAAAACTCCTATCAGATGCAATTGAATCAATAGATTTTATCTCATGGATGGATTCACACCCATTAGGAGAACTTATGGAATCTTATTTCTAGCGATTCATGCAAGTTCCTTCCCCTGAGAGTGGTTCTTAATTAATCGAGTGATTTCTCAATTACCCAACCAATATAAATTGTCCAGATTGAATTTGTGCACAAAACCCAATCTAATTTATTAATAAACTCACAAGCACACAAGCAAATCAATTAAAGATAGAACCTTTCCATTAAACATTGAATCAAAACATGATAAACAAAGGTTAGGGTTCAACCCTTCCAAGTCTCACACAAATCTACTCCATAGTTAAAGAAGAAAGCTCAATAGACAACAAAGAAAGCATAGAAAAATTCATTCTCATGTGGTGGTTCTTCACTCTTCTTTGTTGTAGAAATTTCCCTTTTGTTGCTCCAATTTCTCTTCTCTCTTCAATCCTTGAGTCTTCTTCTCTCTCGTTCCTCTTTCGTTCCCCCTTCTTTTAGCCCTAGAAGAGTCTTTTATACCTTCTAATATGTTTCCCCCAAACTTGGGTTGGTTTCCCCAAATTTGCCTTGAAAACAAACTAATATCACAGTGTTACGCCAGTCATCCGCGGCGCGGCCGAGGCCGTAGATGTGCAATAACATGCATCTAGTGTCAACCGCGGCATCACTCATGGCATGGTAATGCACGACTAGGGGCAGAAACTGCATCTCCACATAGCCGCGGATGAAGCCACCGGTGGAAACAGAAACTTCATTTTTCTTCAAACTTCATTCTGCACTTTAAAAATCTCTTCCCCATCTCAGCATACACTCAACCATACTTTGGAGTTCGAGAATCAAAAGCGAAAAACATATAAAAGCATGGGAAACAAGCCAAATGAGTAGCTCTCATGTAAAATTCACTCAAGAATCCAAAAGAAAGCAAAATCGTAATTACCAAGTAAAACTTGTGGAAAAAAACAAAGTAAATCCTAGCCTAACTACACCTAAAAACCTAGTCACTTTAGGCATTATCAATTATGCTCAAATGGTTTAAGGAACACCAATAAAGCATTAGAATATGCAAAAAAATCCACAACATACTCATACATTTCACTAAGCAAAATCCAATATAAATTAAGCAAAATAACAATAAAAGTTTGGAAATTTTACCACAAAAAGTATAGTGAGTGAATGATGAAGTAAGAAGCTTGATGAAGCACCAAAGTCACCCTAAAATTTGTTAAGCAAGAGCCCCAATATTTAAAAACAACTTTGGTAGAAAATCAAAAATCTACCAAAGACACCAATTTTAACCTCTACAACTTGTGAAATATTGCTCTAAATGGGGTTAATAATGCATTGGTAGGGTATATTTAGTTTGGGTTTAAGGTGGGATTGTGGATTAAGAAGTGGGGATGTAAGGGTTTGAGAGAAGGATGAAATTTGGGGAGAAAAAATGAAACAGGGTTGTGTGCTATTTAGCCCGATCTAGGGTCAGTTGCGGGAACCTTGCTAGCATCCCACTTTGCACGGCTGCATCTCAAGAGATGCAGATCAAATTTTTTTCATTTTGCTTGCCAGCCGAGAGTTCAAGTAGCAGGTAGGGAGCCCGCAGCTTGACTTGAAACTCATGTTCTATTTGTGACAGCAGCCAGAAACCGTGGATGGCTCACTCATGATTTAAGTTGCAGTTCATCTCCAGTGTTTTGTTGGTTTTTAAATTTTCTCACTTTCCACCCTTAGTCTTTCATTTACAATGCAAGAGTTAACTTCAAACAACCTATACACATCGAAATAAAGCAAAAATGGAAGTTTAACACACAAGATAAGCAATGAAATACAAAAATTAAATAAGAACTCTCTCTTGATCGAATATTTTTCCACTGTAATGGTTGTGAGTTTCACCCTCTTTCATAGGATTTGCAAAACACAAATAAACCAAATTAATTAGAATAATCCTACTTAATCTAGAGACAACAAAAAATGTTAAAATACTAAAATAAACAATTAGGTTGCCTACCAACAAACACTTGTTTAACGTCGTTAGCTCGACGCCCTCAAATTCTGTTAAGTTTTGTCACTGCTGCCTAAAGGACTGATGTCTTCTTTAGGACTACACCCTTTTTGAAGAGTAAGCCTGGGCATCCACTTTTTTAAATCCCAATCTAATCACCTTGGCCACCTCACTTGGTGTTGGCCAACACTTCTTCTTCTTCCTTTGGTGCCTTGAGTTCACATCTAACATCTCCTTCTTCTTAGATTTTTTCTTTTTTTTTTTGGCAAAAACCCGTACACGCATGTTCGGGCCCTTCCTTTGAGTTCACATCTAACATCTCCTCCTTCTTAGCTCTTTTCTTTTTTTTTTTTTTTTGGCAAAACCCGTACACAGGGGGGACGCCACTCCCCAATTTATTGATTATAAAATGCAAGAGAACATAAAAGGGAGGGCATAAACCTTACCCTTAACACATTAAGGAAAAATTGGAAAAAAAGAACAGGAGTACTACTCCCTTACATAAAATTAATGAAAACATTTTCGAATAGATAGTAAGCCTAATCTATCTGCTCTAAGCTCTCCTCTTGCAATGATCGGTATTTCTTGCTCATATTTCATGATAATCTCTTGCTGTTTCGTACATCCTTCATTAGCTAGCAAATCTACAACCTTATTAGCTTCACAATAAATATGACGGAAAGACAAAAATTGAGGAACCAATTGAAACAATTCTTCAAAATCATTCTCACAAGACCAAGGTGTCGAAGCCTTTCCCTTCAATATCAAAATAAGAATTTGGGAATCACACTCAACATGCACATTAGAAAAACCTAACTAAACATAGAGCTTCAAACCAAATAAAAGCCCCTTAACCTCAGCCATCAAACTAGTTCCTTCCCCAAAAAAACATGCATAAGCAAATAGCAAAAGACCATCTGAATCCCTCAACACCCCTCCTCCGCCACACAAACCAGGATTACCCTTACAACTACCATTCAAATTTAGCTTTAGTTCATGCAACTGAGGCCGAATCCACCTGACCATCTTAATAGAGAGTGGTTTATTGCACCGGCTAATAGGTTGAATGAATGCAGCTTAATTTTCTTTCTCCATCCCTTCCTTTTTAGCTCTTTTCAAACACTCATCTGCATGCTTATTCTTAGCATGCCTTATAACATGAATGTAAACTCCAAGAGAATCACAGTCATTGGCGATCATGCTATGCTCTTAGGTCTTTTCATTAGTTGCCTTAATAGAACAAATTTCATCAATAAAGCAAGAATTAAAGGCATTGGAGTTCATTTTAAACTCTAACTCTTAATCTCCTACTCAAAACTTAAGCTTACAATTTTTTACAGCAGTTATAGACAGAGCAGTAGCTAGAAAAGATTGACCTAATATTATAGGCACATCTTCACTTATGTCAAGTACTGCAAAATTCACAAGGACAATAAATTTATCAATTTTGATGAATACATTCTCCATAATCCCATGTGGGTGCCTAATTGACCTATTAGCTAATTGTAAAATCATATTAGACAATGACATTAGGGACACACTAGCACCTATGTCACGTAAAGCATTAGAGAAACTACCTATGGGGCAAGGGATGGAAAAACTCTATGGATCCTTTAGCTTGGGTGGCAACTTGTTCTGGACATGGGCACTACACTCCTCTGACAATGCTTCCACTTAAAGATCTTCAATCATCCTCTTGCACATAATGATCTCCTCTGAGAATTTCTTGTAAGAGGACACCTGCAAGATAGCATCATAAATGTAATGTTAATATGTAGTGATTATAGAAATTTAATAAACTTTAAAAGTTTAGAGTCAAATGTGACCCTATTCAACCTTTTTGGATATGGCACTCATGAAACATTGTGTCAAAATATATTTTAATGCTGTTGCTCTAAACCTCTTCCTTTGACACCTCTCCCAACTTTTCTTGATTGTCAACAACTTCTATTCCATTATTGGCTTTCTCAGCTGCTCCCTTCATCTTCTTCTTCTTGTAACCACTAGGCAATTTTTTTTCGCTGCTCAATGTGATGGCATTGACTTGCTTCTTCGGATTGGCTTTCGTGTTTCCTAAGAATGCTCTTTGTATCCTTTCTAAAATGAGCTTCTCAATCAACCCTATCTATGTCTCCAGGTTGTGAATTGACACCTATTGGTTCCTTAGAGATGTTTCTATACTTTGCATGCGAGCCTCAAACGTGTTTATATATTTTGTCATCAACTCCTCTAGGCTCGACTTATTCTCCTACTGTGGAGGTTGTTGCTGATATCAGGTGGAGGAATTTTCCTTTGTTTCCCTTGATCTCTTCAGGAGAAATTTGGATAGTTCCTCTATTAGTGTACGCCTTAAAACCAAGTCGGTTTTTGAGATTTATATATTACGCTTATTTCATATTATATTTATTTGTGTGAATTTTTTTTTATCTTTTAATACTTGTTATTTATATTATTTTTTTATTGGATAAATTCCAAAGAATATTAACTGTGTGTAAGAGATTGTAAGAGTTATAATGATGAGACTCTTAATACACATAAAGTTATATTCTTAAATATCCCTAGTTGTAGTATTAATGAGATTGGACATCATTAATATGGAAGGGCTAGCACATACTTTGCCTCTACTTATGATAACTAGTAGATGATCTCGTCAACTATTATGTGTGGCACTTAAACTGGTATGTGGACACTTGTTAGAGAACAAGTTCATTGGATTGATCCACGAAGAGTTACCATTCATAATGCCAATGAATTGTACTCTTAATGGCAATGGTGTAAGTGATCCTTATACTTGAGATTACCAAAGTATCTTGAGTGTTTATTGCTATGCTTTAACTTTGTTGCTCAGTGCTTGTAAAAGAGTAGCCATATGGTAGAGATTGGGTATAGTCTGAGGCATGGAAGGATAGTGAGTAATCAATATAGGATTCACCACTTCTTATTATAGACACCAAATTTTGACACATCGCTCATTTTCTAACATTGGGAGGACCTTTTCCTATTATTTGGAGTCAAATCTTGATTTTTGGATAAAAATAAGAAGGTCGGCAATTTTGGGGGCAAAATAGTAATTTTTTAATCGTAAATTTTTTTCATTAGTTTTGGGGGTTTAAATTCGTTTTTTGTACTTTTATATGCATTTTCAAATTTTTGTATTTTTTTCAGATTTAACTGATATTTTCTATATATTTTTTACAGTACAGGGGCAAAACAGTCATTTCGCCTCCTGAATATTTTTTGTCATTTTTGTGTCCCAAATTCATTTATAGGTTTTTAAGCACGTTTCTAAGTTTTTTTAACTTTTTTCAGGGTGAATTGCTTATTTGCATTTTTCTTAATTTTTTCTATTTTTGTATTTTTGGAAGAGAACATAAATTTTTATTTTTTTATTTTTGGAAGAAGAAGATGTTATCTCAAGAGGGAATGCTAATTTTAATCAAGCATGTATTGGCTTCATTCCCTATCCACATACTGGCAGTAATGGAGCCATCAAAGAAAGTTTTTCAACAACTCCAAAGGATAATGGCAAATTTCTTTTGGGGAGAAACTAAAGTGAAAGCTAGGCGACATTGGGTGAAATGGGAGAGTTTATGCTTCCCAACACATGAAGGTGGCCTTGGTCTACGAAGATTGGAAGATATGGTGACATCGTTTAGTTGCAAGTGGTGCCGGAGAATGCATACCAAGTCGTTATGGGCGGATTTCATGAATGCAAAGTATATTGGTCATCAAAATACAACTTCAACAACAACGACTTCGAAGAGACTGGAGGTTGTCCACCATTTTGTGTTGCAACATTCTTGCCAATTAGATCATGACGAGGAGATCGTATGGAGTTTGACTGAATCAGGTAAGTTTACTATTACTTCTGCTTGGGAGGCAATTCAAGAAAAGCATGCAATGATGGGTTCTATGCAGTTGATTTGGGATAAAAGATTGCCTTGCAAAATATCTATCTTCATGTGGAAGTTACTTAATGGTTTCTTGCCTTTTCCTAATGTGCTTATGCAATTTAATATCCATCTTCCTTCTAAATGTTATTTTTGTGACAATGAAGAAACACATGATCATGTGTTTGCTGACTGTGTTCATGCAAAGTTTATATGGGGTTTTTTCTCACCATTTTTTGATATTGTATTCCAAAGCTCTTTGGTTGGTATAAGGCAGAGACTTCAAAATTGGTGGTATCATGCTTCTTTCAATTCAGCAAAGGGTCAATTGTTGCTACTACTTCCATCAATCATTTGTTAGGAGAATTGAAAAGCAAGGAATTTGGCTTATTACGAAACAAGGCTGATGTCCCTTTGGAGTGTTTGTGCTAAAATTCAGCGTCTCCTATTGGAAATTACACATGCTTGGCCACTATATCAACAGTGTAAGGAGGATGCAAATTTGATATGAATGGGGCTGGTTGTTTCTTTGAAGCAAAGAAGACCTAAGACTCCAACTATGGTAGTATGGAGACCTCCAAATCCAAGTTTTGTTAAGCTAAATGTTGATGGTTCTTTAATTGGTAACCCAAGTCCTTCAACTGGAGGTGTTGTCATTAGAAATGAGTTTGTTTGCATTTTGTTTGGTTTCTCTTATTATTTTGGAGAAAAACAAATATGGAAGCAGAGTGTTTGGCATTGTTAGAAGGAGTAAATGCATGCATGAATCATGGTTTTAGCAAGATAGAAGTGGAGTTGGATTCTTAGGTTTTGGTGCAAATGATAAAATCAGAGGTAAGTATTCCATGAAAGTTGAAAACAATGGTTAAGAAGATATAAACTTTTTTGATGACATCAATAGTTTTATTTCACATGTATATCGTGCGGGGAATGCTGTAGCAAATGCATTCGCAACATTAGGTAGTTAGGCTAGAGCTAATAATTGTTTCACTTTTTGTAATCTTCTAAAGCACATTTTAAGCCTTTCTTTGTTAGATAGAAGGTAAGTGCCTTATATTCGAAAAAGGTAGTGTTTTATTCTTTTTATTTTACATAATAATTGAGGTTAGGCATCATGTCCCCCTCATTTTATTGTTATTAATAAAATTTAGGAGTGGCGCCCTCTCTCGTGTACGAGGTTAGCCAATTAAAAAAATTATTTTTTATTTTTTGTAGGGGTAAAGTTGTAATTTTGATTGTCAAGGATATTTGGTCTTTACTCATTTCTTGGAAGATAAGTCTTTTGTGCACGCCTATTTTAGGGATTCCTATCACGTTGGAAGGCTAGAATGGAAATATTCCTACACTCTATTGATATTGAGCTTTGGTATATGGTGAATTAGGGTCCTTATGAGACATACATTGTTAATCCCAATACCAGTACCCATAGACAAAAGACTAGGCAAGAACTTACTCCTATTGATAGAACCAATCTTACTCTTAATGCCAAGGCTATGAATGTGTTGTATAATGCTTTAGATGTCAATGAGTCAACTAGAGTAAAGGAGTGTAAGACGGTGAAAGAAATTTGGGATAAGTTGAAAGATATTCATGGGGGTAGTGACAATGTTAAAGAGCAAAAGAAGGCTTTTTTTTGTTTTTTTGGCTAACCCCGTACACATGAGGGAGGGCGCCACTTCCTAATTTTATTAATAATAATGTAAAAAGAGGGGGGGGGGCATAAAACCTTACCTCAATTATTACAAGAGATAATAAGAGAGAAGAATAAAAATAAACAATTACATGTGCCTAATGTAAGGCAAATTAAAGGAGTACTAACTCCCCTTACACTTATAATGGAATCGAAATGAAGGAAAACCTAGTTGATCTAATCGCAAAGCCCCTCTAACTTCTTTTGGAAGATCTAAGAATGTCAGATAAACAATATTCCTTCTAGCTGTAACACCTTCATTGGATAAAAGATCTGCAGGCTTATTGGCTTTCCTAAAACAATGAGAAAATGTGATAAAACATTGCTGGAATTTGTTGATTTCAATCATCCACCTCCTAAGATGCCACGGGCAAGCAACCAAACCCTTTAGAATATTCACTAACATCAAAGAATCTGACTCTACATGGAATGAAGAATATCCTTTATCCACACATAGCTGAAGTCCATGGAGCATAGCTTTGAACTCGGCTTCCAAGCTTGTCCCAATATGAAAGAAGCATGCAAACCCAAAAACAATCTTTCCAAAAGTGGTTCTCAACACCCTTCCATCTCCACATTCCCCTGGATTGCCCTTAGAACAACCATCAGCATTAAGTTTCATGCCTTCCATTGGACAACTCCATTTCACCTGGGAGACTCTTATCTTTTGTTTTTGACTACCAAAAAAAGAATAGAATTCTAGCCAATTCGATTGTAATATAACAACCCGAAACTTCCCTTCAAATACAAGTCTTATATCTCCAAAAATGTTAGCCACAATCCATTCCCAGGATTGACTAACACATGAAAAGACAAATGCATTCCTTACTTTCCACAAATTCCAAATAATTAGTATTGGACAAATATCAAGCGAGAAATTCAAATAAGTATTAGAAGAAGGCATTATCCACCATCTCATAATCCTCATACGGACATTCTCTTTGTTACACAAGATACCCAGTGGAGCAAAAAAGTAATTCCACACTCTAGCTGGAATTTCACCCCAACAAAATATATGCTCAATTGATTCAACTGAATGGCACCCACAACAAAAACATTTAGATGGGCCATGAAACCCTATATTCTGGAGAACATCAGCAGTGGGTATCCTTTCATATAACATTCTTATCATGAAAAAAGACATTTTCAAAGGAACAAAGGAATTCCATATTTTTTGAAAAATCAAACCCAAAGGCTTACAAGTGCAAACTAGATCAAAAGTTGATTTCAAAGTGAAAGTACCTGAGGAAGTTAAAGACCAAACCAAGTCTGTTGACTCTTCATCACATTGAGAAGAGATAGGCGAGCGATCTTTAAGCAGCCAAATGAGATTATCTTCAACACTATCCCTAACACTCAGCATGCGTTTCCAAGCCACATAATTTATCCCATGAGCCTGAACATGGGAAGGATGTTCCAGTTTACAATACTTGCCCCTTATATAATTCACCCAAAGGGACTTCTGTTCCCTAAATCGCCACCAAAGTTTGATGGAAAACGCCTTATGAATTTCCTCTAAAGCTCTAACTCCAACCCCTCCTTCCTCCACTAGAGCACACAACGTCTTCCATTGAATCCAATGATGCTTGACTTTATCAAGCCCCTGATCCCCATATGAATCGAGCAAAGAGCCTTTCAAGTTGGTGAAGAACTCCCTTGGGAGGGTTCGATGTGGCAAGAATATGTAAAGGGATAGAAGATAGCACATGCTTAATGAAAATTAATCTACCCCCCATTGATAGAAACCTATATTGCCAGGCCATAATTTTGTTTAGCACAGAAGTACAAAGATCAGAAAAATAAGACTTCCTTGCTTTCCCCACAAATAATGGACAACCAAGATAATGAACAGGAAAGGATTTCTCCTGAAGGCCCGTAACTTGCCTTATTAATATTTTCCTTGCATGAGAAGTATTCGAATGGCAAAAGAAATCACTCTTAGAAAAATTAATTTTTTGATCAGAATTCACCTCATATTCCTTCAGAACATCCAAAATCATATGTAGCGACCGCTTTGTACCTCCTGAAAAAACAACAATGTCATCAGCAAAGGAAAAATCAATGATAGTAGGACAACCAAAAGGAACTTTGAAAGGGCTAAAACTTTGGTGATGAGGGAGTTGATTTAATTTCTGTGCCAAACCCTCTGCAGCAATAATGAATAATGTCAGAGATAAAGGATCACTCTGGCATAACCCTCTTGAAGATCTGAAGAATCCACTTGGCACTCCATTAATGATTATAGAAAACCAGTAGTTAGACACCAATCTCCATACCAGTATCAATCCAACATTCACCAAACCCAAATGAACGAAGGACATTAATCAAATATAACCATGACACACGGTCATAAGCCTTCAGCCATGTTCTAACTTCAACACCACATTAGCCCCTACTGATTCTTCTTCCCAAGCCACACATCAGTTCCTTGAGCCAGTAAAAAGTTATCAGCCATCTGTCTACCTCTAACGAAGCCACTTTGTTGGTCAGAAATAATTTCGTCGAAGTACACCTGCCAGTCTATCAGCTAAAATTCGAGAAATAATTTTATGCACGAAATTGCAAAGAATAATTGGTTTGAACTGTGAGAAATCCTTAGGCTACTCTATTTTAGGAATCAAAACAACCAAAGAAGATGCAACACTCCTTGGAAGTTCCCTCCCACAGAAGAAACTCAGGATAGCTCGATATAAATCATTTGCAATTACCTCCCAAGCCGTGTTGAAAAACTTACCAGTAAAGCCATTCGGACCAGGAGCACTCTCCCCATCCATAGAATAGACCACTTTTTGAATCTTCTCCATGGTAGGAGCAGCCACCAATAAGCAATTATCTTCAGCTCGAATCAAAGAGGGAATATGGCTAAGATCAAAATTCTCCTGCACCTCTTCCTGGGAAAATAGATTAGAAAAATAATCACATGTAGCTTGTCCTATATCCTCCTCAGAAGATATCTATTCGCCCTCACTATTTTGGATTCTATGGATGATAGCTCGAGCTTTACGGGTCGCCACAATAGAATGAAAGAACTTTGAGTTATGATCGCCTTCCTGCCACCATTTTGCATGCGCCTTCTACTTCCAAAAGCTTTCCTCAACACACAAAGCTTTATTAAGATCAGCTCTTGTAGCCTGCATTAACTCCAAAGCTTGCTTCAGTCCCTTACACATCATACTCTTTCTCCAACTTCAGCAAGCTTTGTCTTCCAGCATTTTAACAGTTTTCAAAGATGTCACCATAAGTCTGCTCGGACCATTGTTGAAGTGCCTTCTTTACTGCCTTGAGTTTTAGAGCCACATTCACCAATGGGATATCTTAATGATTATGTTGCCACTCCTGTTTGATCAAATCCAAAAACTAGGGATGAGAAGTCCAGAAATTCAAGAACCGAAAAGGTTTGGGGTTACTATCCAATCTGGTCTTCCTACCCAGCATGAAAGGAGCATGGTCAGAAGGAAATCTGGAAAGGTGTTGAACTGACAAATCCACATTCAGTTGAGAAAAAGCATTATGCATCAGAACTCTATCTAATCTCTTCCAAATTTGTGCATTACCCTAGCGGTTATTGCACCAAGTAAAAGGAGAACCTGAATAACCTACATCAAAAACTTGAACGTCTTCCATAAAAGAAAGGAAGCCAACTGCTTCATTAATCTAAAAAGGTCTACCACCTCTCTTTTCATTTGCATTAACCACCAAATTAAAATCACCAACAAGACCTAAGGTTCATTCACCACAAATTCATTTTTTAAATTTAACCAAAGGCTCATTCTATCATCTACCAGACACTTAGCATGAGCAAAAGAGAATTTGCAAGACGAACTAAGCAAAAAAGAACTAAGCAAAATGGAGAGATGTTGATCACTATCTCCTATGATGTGCACACGGTTGCGTTGCCAAGAAAGTTTTGGATTTCAGGTATGCAACTCGTTGAACTCAAGACCTCGTTTGATTCGTGAACCAAGGAACCCTTGACGTGGAGTTGTTTTGCCTTGAATCTCCCTTGAAGAAGATGAACATGCCTAAGACAAGCTAGATTAAACCAAGTTGTGCGAGTTCAATCGTTTAACCTAAGTTACCTAAGACTTGATCCAAAACACAAGAAAAACTCTAAGCGGAGTTGGTGGTCGCCACAAGCAAGCTTGATAAGACCAAGAATAGTTCTTAATCAACAAAGAACCAAGAAAATTCTCAAAGAGAACACACAATATTTCTGAAAATTCTTGTTCAAAATTCGTAACTAATGAGAGGCCTATAAATAAGCTTACATAGAACATTCTAGACTTAAAGATTTAAGCAACTTCTAAGTCTATACCTAAACTAATAATAATACTTAAATAAAACACAAATATAGAAGAATTATAATAAATTAAACTAACTAAAAACATAAAAGCTATAAAATTCGTCCAAAATCACATCATGGGCTAGACATCCTTCATTAGGCTCCATTGGGCCTCCATTTAGCAACTTCAATGGCCCTCCAAGCAAGTCCAAGTGACCAGCCCCTTGTAAGATTATTTTGGACAGTTTAATATCTTCTTTTGAGCCTTCTTTATAGATGAACTTGATCCATAACCAATGCTTGAATCCTTGGCCCAATGTGATAGTATAAACAAAGTGAATTTCAAACTTGCAAATAAGCCCAAATCCATGGATAATTTTCAACCAGCAACCATGTGGATCATCTTCTATCAAGAACATGCCTCTCCTAAGCTCACCATGTTCAAGTCCAAGTCTAACAATTGTGAGTGCTCCTTGGATCACATCATCCTACCAGCACATACGAAAAAGAACTCTTGAAAAAAACCCAAATAGAACCTACATTATTAGTTACACTAGCGTCCATGCCCAACTTCATTTTGATTTCATCAAATTTAGACAAACTAACTTTAGGCTCACATATAGCAACCACTTGCATATTATACATACGAACTAAACTCTTCAATCTTCTTAGATTAGGAGGTCTAGAAACCCCTCGTATATTCCAAAAAATGAAATTGATCATTAGATAAGGCAGAAAAGGCATTCATTGAAGATCTAACATGAGATCTTAATATTCTATCCAAAACCACGATCATTTTTCCTTTTTGCTTACCAGTTTTTGGAAATTACCAATCCACTTTTTTCCTTTGAGCATTCATTAGTTGAGTGTGAGAAGTTTCCATATTACAAAAAGCCAAACGTTGCCCCATCACATGCTATTTCTGCAACTCAGCTGTATGAAATCCTCTTGGAGATAAATTCCCAATAGTAGCTTCTGCTTCCATAATCATCTCCTACTGCAAATCAATCCTAGGTTGTTGCAGCATATGTATGTCCAGATGAGAAGGGGAACCAACTTGTTCAATCACTTCATCATGCTGGATATCACAAGCCGAAACATCCCCAACAAGTCTGTTGTATTGCTGTTGAATTCCAACCACTGTCTCCTGATTCATAGCTTCATCCAATTGCTCTTCCTGATGATGATTCATAACTTCACATTGTTCAGTTCCATGTTGTACCCTAGATTCTACGTTTTTCAAGCCTAACAGCAAGGTTGATTTTTCTGCCACCAGCTGGTCCAAGCGGCCCGCCTATAACGACTTAGCTTCTGTAGCCTTAGTGGGAGTTACTACCCTTGCATCCTTATCCAACAATGAATTATCCATCTACTTGTTTGCATCATGTTTGGCTACATACTTCACACTGGCTTTTCCCCTATGAACAGCATCCCCTTCAACCGTATTTTTTGGCTTCAACAACTTGTAGTTGGCTTTATCATGGCCTTGTTTCGATCAGTGTCTGCAAAATACTAGAATCATATACAATTTTTTGCCAAAATCCACCTTGACCTCCAGCAATCCACACTCTCTGTGGGAGTTCACTAGATAGATTTACATCCACACGCACTCGAGCAACGTTGGGCATGGTTAGATTCACAGTTGCTGCATCCAACTTCAGAGGCATGCCAATTGTGCTGGCAATGGAAAAGATTGCTGCTTTATCGAAAAAAATGGATGGGAAGAGATTCAAAACCAACCCAAACCAGAGCCTGCGCTGGTTCTCTGTCCAATCTGAAGTCAGTGCTCCACTTGAAGACCCACATAGGGAACTCTTGGATAACCCAAGTACCCTTCAACCAGCAGCAAAGAAAGTCATCTTCCAGATGAAGCCAAATCAAAACATGCCTGTAATCCATTAGACCAAGGGTGTACGTTCTAGAAAAACTAATGGAAGCAAAGGATTTTCGAAGAGAATCCATGTTAGGCCTTCCATGTGAAAATTTGCCAACCAAAGCAAATTTAAAGGGAGCAAATAATTTGTCAACTTCTACTTGGGAGAAAGAAACAGCCGGTTCTCCTTTGTAGCTCGTTGGTTGCTTGATCTTGAGAGGAGAAGAAGATTTAGCAATCAAAACCTCAGCAAAAGATCTATTAGTGGCAACTGGATCCCCCCCAATCAGAGGTTGAAGGGCAACCATGATAGAAACCCTAGTTTTCAAACTAACATGAGAGAGGGAAATTCTACAGAGAGAAAGAAGTCAAAAGAAGGCTTTATTAGTCACTAAGTATGAATCATTTAAGATAGAAACTAATGATAACATTGATAAAAAGTATTATAGATTCAATGACATAATTAAGGATTTAGAGGCTTTACAAAATGAGTATAGCTTGGGAGAAAAGAATAGAAAGATTTGAAATGCATTGCCTAAGGAGTGGAAAGTAAAGTCACGGCTGTAGAAGAGGCCAAAGACTTAAATATTATGCCTATTGAATTTCTTGTTAATTCTTTAACCTCTTTTGAGCTTAAATTGAAATCAAAGGTACAAGAGGAGGAAGAGGCCAAAATCAAGAAAAACATGGCATTGAAGTCTTCACAAGATGATGAAGGCAATCTCCCAATTGATGGTGAAGACTTAGCTCTACTCACAAAGAGCTTCAAAAAATTCCTAACAAACAAAAGGAGATTTAGAAGAGGTGGATCAAGCAACATCAATCAATCAAGCTCCTCAAGAAATAGAGAAAAGCAAGAGGCATCAAAGAAGCAAAATGATAACTGCTTTGAATGTGGATAACTAGGACACTATATGAATGAGTGTCCATCAAAGAATAAAAAGGATGGAAGAGGAGAAAGAAAATAAAGATTCAACAATTTTCAATTAACATGGAATGAGTGCAATTCCGATGGAGAGATTGAAGAAGAAGAGGAAATGGATCAAATGGCATTTATGGCCATAGGAGATCATGAGGTAACATCAAATCACTCTTCTATAGATAAAAATGTATGTGATGATTGTAATGATGAAGATGATGATGATCTCAAAATTTTGTTTTCAAATTGCATAATAGTTTGAAAGAATCATATGTTAGAAACAAAGAATTGAAATTGAAAATTGAAAATGAACTCCTTACTATGTGAGAGTTGATGCGAGCCCGGTCAAGAACCCAACGTTAACCCTAACATGAACCCTTGATAAATGACTCAAAGCACCGGTTGATTCAACCCCAAGGATCATCTTGAGTATCAGGACGCAATTTAACCCTAATTGCACGTGAGATGGATTGAAACTAAATTAACGGTTGGAAAAACTTAGACCCAAATCAATATAATTGATATAACCTAAGTTATAATTAATCACCCAACAAGAATATCTTGATAGGCTAAGAAAGTTCTTCACAGAGAACTTGAGAGAAAACCCTCACACTCAATGGTAATAAAAAGGTCTATCGTCATAATGAAAAAAAATACAATAAATCACTTAATATAAGTGCTAAAGTACTTGAAAATAAATATGGAATGTTTAAAAATGACTAAAAACCAAAAAACTACAAAAAAAAAAAGCTTAAAACTCTAATTTCGTCCATTGTGCGTCGTTTTGTCCGAACCCATGGCGCGTAATCGCGGTGCGGGTTCATGCCACGGGTTCAATCAGAAACATTTTTCTTCACGCGAAACATTCTGATCGTACCCGTAGGACAATCCGCGGCGCGGGTTCATGCCGCGGGTTTGGTTAGAACCTTCTTTCCCAGCTTTTCCAGCAACTTTTGAAGCCTTGAAACCACCCTTCAAGCTTGGCAACTTATTCCACCTTGGCTTGACTCTATAAATATCATGAATACCTCCTTTAGATTGATCATTCGCTCTCAGGTTCACATCAAGAGTGCTAGATTGGCTGAAGAAAACAAAACTTTGAGGTGTGAAAATGATGATTTAAAAAAATGTAAGGTAGATATGGCTTGGAATTTTGATGATTTGAAAAGGAAATTAGATGAGAGATCTTCTTTTTACAATGAAAACAAGAGTGAACAAGAGAGTTTGAAGAAAAAAATGAGTGAACTTAGTGATTTTCTTGGAAAACAAAAACAAGAAATTTTAGAAAAAGAAATCACCAAGAATATGGTTAGTACAAGTAGATTCACTCTATATAGAAAGAATAGGGTAAGATTCATTAGACCTATGCATGTAAATAATGCTCATATTATGTGCAATTTTTGTTGTCAAATAGGTCACATGAAAAATAATTGATGCGAATCCAAGGATGCCTACGCAAGTTAAGCAAGTTAAGCATGGATTTGATGATCACTTAACACGTTTTGAACTTAAAGAGGATTTGATCATCATCGGAGTGAACGTGCATGGTTGCTATTCGAGGCTTATGCATTGGTTGTGGATTAAGAGTGAGTACAAAGACGGCTATGATAAGATGATTGTCAATGGTTGGCTTGATGGAGGATCAAAGGAGAATGGGCAAAGTGTCCAGACCAAGCCAAAAGGTGGAGAGTTGCACCTTCTGACCAAGGCTGCGCCTCAAGCCGTGCCACGGCCTTGGTCACGGCCTTCATCAGAAAGTTGTTTTGGACGAGATGAAATGGGATGAAGCCTTTGATCGAGGCCGCAAGGAAGCCCGCTCCACGGCCTTGGCCACGGCTGATATCCGTTTCGCTATGCTATGGATACTTTAGGCAAGTGAACCTATCGTTCCTAGTAGTATAGTGTACAAGAGTACCGAGTGTCGTATCCCACAGGGACTATGTGAGTACTAGTATTAACCTTCTTTCTATTATCTAACCTCACAAAGTGAATGACGAATTAAATGAAAATACAAATTAGCTAAAACTAATTATCTAACTAAATGACAATATAGAATTTAGTAGAGAGAATGGACAAAAGTAATGTGAATTTAGATGAAGAATTTCCCTAAACCAACATGCCAAGACTCTAACTTGATTAATGATTAACCCAATTGCTTAGACCCTAGAATCCCTAATGTGAATTATATCCTTTCTCAAGTGAAACAATTCCTACCTTCTCGGTTGATTAATTGGAATCTTTTCTCAATTAAAACCCCTAAAAGATGCAATTTCTAATCAATGGACTCTATTTGTGGTTGAGCTTTAATCCTAAAACTCAACTTAGGAAGAACTCATGTAATCCTATCTCTAGCAATTCATTCAAGTTCTCTCTATTCATAAAGTGATCTAATCATATGTGCAATCTCTCGATATACCCATACAAAATCAATACTTGAATTGAAGGATGCATGCAAATCCCAATCCAAAACACAAATAAACTCATGAATAAATCTAAGAACAAAGTGGGTCTTTCATTAAGCCAAGAATAAAATTATAGACATAAGAATTTAGGGTTCATCCCATCTAAATCATAAACTCAATTCATAATTACAAGAATAAAATTAACAAAAGACAAGAAAGAAAGAGAAAGCTCATTCTCATGCAGCCCCCTTGAATCCTCCCTTGCATCTTGATAAAATCTTCTTGCTTTCACCATTGAAGCCCTTGAGTTGTCCCTCTACTCTTGCTTTCTCCTCCCTACATCACTCTAGATGTGCCAAATGTGTGTTTTTGAGGTGTCTGCAGCGTGTGTGTGTTTTCTCCCGAGTTAGGGTTCTATCCCTTGCCAAATGTCCAGTTTAGCTGCTAAATACGCTGCAGATTCTGTGAAGAAACAGCGGCATAAACCGCGCGCGGGTTGTCGCGCGGTTTGTTCAGTTAATTTCTGAATGGAAACCGCAGCACAAATCGCGCGTGGGTTATCGTGCAGTTTGTCTACGTCAGATTTGACCTCCAAGACAGCCGAATTAGCTTTTCCTTAAAACACAAAAGTTGTAGCCCCTTGAGATAGCTTTCCAAAACATCAAACATCACGTCATTTAGAGGTCTGTGGCCAGAGATATACTTAAAATACTAAGAACTGGTCGGAACAGCCTCGCAGTGCAAATGTGCTTCAGTAACTTGGGATTTTGACCATTGAAATGTGAGAACTAGACTTTGATGTCTTCGTATGAATTGTAAAAAATTGTCTTAGCTTCAAAATACTTCAAGATTCATCCCAATCCAATGTTTCTAGCTCTAGATATGACCAAAACACTGAAATATGTCCAAGCTGCCAAACTGTTTCCATTCCAATTCTTCTTCGCCTATTTCTTAATTGCACTCCAATCAATTGAAATCGAGTTGAAGCTATCAAAACCCTACAAAATGGTGTAAAAACACTTTTAAATCATACATTTACACAATTTGGCATTAAAATCATAAAAGAGAAGAAATAGCTAAGAAATAGAGAAAAACTCATAGAAAACCCTAAAAACCTAACCTAAAAAAACTAGTTCACTTTAACACTTATCAATTCCCCCACACTTAAGCCATTGCTTGTCCTCAAGCAATGAACCATACAAATCTCAAACAATGACTTAACAAAAGTAAAAGCAAAACGTACATCTTCAAGAACAACCGTGGAACACAATTATGCAAACATCCATCTTATTTTAAATACTCATCATATTAAGCAAAGCAGAAAGAATTATCCGTCAATTAAACAAGTTCAGTTCCATTTCTCTACTATATTCGAAACTCATAAGTAAGCAGATCGTATAGCTAACAAGTACAACTATACGCCCATGATCCATTCATTTTTCACAACTAGGGACTTTTTTTCTTCTTAAGCTTAGCCTTTAGTTAGAACATGAAGTTGCCTTTTTACGCGAAGATCGACATTGGTCAGATGAAGATCCCCGGTTACTCAACACTTCATTTGTCTAAGCTACTATGCATACTCATAATTCTAGCACCTTTTTACGCGAAAGTCGACATTGACCAGATGAAGACCCCCGGTTACTCAGTACTAAAACTAGCGGAGTAGAACCTAAGCTCAATTATTCTTTGTTTTTTTTTTCTTTTTTTTTTCTTCTTCTTATTTTTTTTTCTCAATTTTTTTTCAACTCATTTAGTCCCTTTTCCCTAACACATTACCAATCATAGGCACAAGCCATACTTATAAACTATATTCACTACTTAACTCATGAAGAAAAACAAATAAAGCAGAAAAACTTCACTAAACTCACAAAAAATTTAAGCATAATCCAATCTACTTTACCTAATATACTTTCTTCAAAATAAAACTTCAAAATCATGCAATCACATCCCTAGTCAATTAAGAAGACAATCTTAAAAAATGTACATAATTACTCTACTTGGGAAGGGAAAATTGACAACTAACGAGTTAAATAGATAATTACTTTCATAGAACTCAAAATAAAAACATTAAAGCACCTAAGTTGGAAAATTTCTGGAAAACAAAAAAAAAATTGATAGAAAATCAACAACCACATCAAACAATCAATTTCCAGCAAATTGACCAACAAGTAGCACACACACCACGACAAAATTAAACTCCTCCCCCACACTTAAATCACACATTGTCCCCAATGTGTGAAAAAACAAGGAAAAGAAGGAAAAGAACAGTTAGAACAAATACTCCCCTCATGGTGGTAGTAGTGGCCACTCTAATTACGATTTAGCTACAAGAAAGAGATCCAAAATGTAGAAATCACTGCAACTCATCAAAAGAAAGATAACTACACTAGTTAGCTCATTAGATGCATGCCAAAATGTAATAAAAATTCTGAAAATAAAAATAATACCCACAGACCCAAAAAGAACTAAATCAAGAAAAAGAAAGGAGAATGACATAAAGCATTTAAAAACCATCGGTGCCTATGCATCGTCTCCACTCTTGTCTTAGCACCATTGGATGATTTACTTCGTACTTTTGCCATTGTACCTACACTCAAAGAAAATGAAATATCAAACCAAGGTGCAATTGAAGTCATCTCCTTAACCAATGAAAGTACATAAGAAGCTCACAACACCCATGTAAAGCTCAAAGTACACCCCCACACTTAATTAGTTGTAATCCCATAAACGATGTAGTAGCATAATAAAAAAAAACCACTAAATATACACGCAAGTTGCTATTGAAACCATAAAAGCATATTGCTAATTACCAAGCAAATGAACAATGATGCTCAAACATAATGCAATTCACTTAATAATAGCAATTCTTCCTCAAATAGCAACTTAACAAATATAAATTAGGTGTCATGAATGTCTACTATGACAACTACTAAAAAATGAATTATTACTAACTAAGGAGTAATCAATAAAGCGTACAAATAAGAAGTGGGGATGCAAGGGTTGGGAGGAAGAATGATGTTTCAAATACAAAACAATCAACTGCCAAACAACCTAAGCACTTCAAAACTAAGCAAAAGGGAAATTTTTACATGAAAATCACACAAGATAAGCAATGGAATACAAAAATCAAAGAAAAACTCCCTCTTGCTCAAGTTATTTTCAATTGTTATGGTTGTGAGCTTCACGTCTTTTCTTGAGTTCTGCAAAACAAACATCAAACAAACTAATTAAAATAATCCTACTAAACTTGAAAACAACTAAAAGTACTAAAATACTAAAGTAAAAAGTTGGGCTGCCTCCCAACAAGCACTTGTTTAACGTCGTTAGCTCGACGCCATCAAGTGGTATCACGTAACCCCTTGATGAAAAACCTCTTCGGCCCACTCCTTCCTCCTTTTGGGCCGTGGGATCTCAATCATCGGATGTCTATCATATTCAACCCTCTGCAACTCATCACTTTCTAGCTGTGGCGGTGGCACCACCATGATAGAATGACATTCTTTCATTGTGGCCTTGCCATCAAATTCCTCTAGTCTCCTCTTACATGCAATGTTATTATCATGAACTCCATAGTAAGAAGGAACTTGCAAAATGTTAGTACCACAAAGGAGATTTATGTATAAAGGCTTAAAAATATACACATGAGGTGCCTCTTGTGGAATAGAAATAGTGATTGGAAGTGAGGATTCTCCTAATTCTTTTGGTTCAATATGTAACTCTTCCTCACTTACAGTTTCTACTTCATTCTCTTGTTCTTTTTCAATCCACTCATGTTCTTCCTCTTTACTCGCCATTAAAGGGTCACTCAATTGATCACCATTAGACAAATCAATCACTTCCACTAGTTCACTAGGGTTTACCTCCGTGTCACTCATCAAGTCATATTGGTTCCTAGTGTTCATAGTTTCAGTAATTTGTCCTATGAGACTCTCAATAGCTTTGGTGATAGCAACAAGTTGTTCCCCAGTTTTCTCAATTTCAGCCTCTATTTTATCCATCCTATCATTCGATGCTTTCATAAAATTCACCATGACCAATTCTAACTCGGGATTAGACTCCACAAGGGGAGAATACGATTCAATTCTAAGATCATCTACCCTATCATTGGCTAACTCCCAAGCATGATTTTGTGGAATCCCTTGTTCCTTCCATTCAAAAGATGAATGATCCCACCACCCCGAGTTGTATGTATTTAAATAGGGGTCATAAAGAAGGGGGCAGGCATAAATATCATTAAAAAGTACTTGTCTAGAATGGAGACACTCAAACGACTCGTGACTTCCACCACAACAAGTACAAACAATAGCATTACCTTGGGAATAAGAGGGAATACACTCAATCTGCTCATTATTTTTATTAACAATACTCTCAAGTAGCCTTTCAAGAGTACTAAATTCATTCATACCTGTAAGCTCGGCGTTGTTACCTTGTTCATTAGGCCAATCGTAGAAGTACTCTGCCATTCTTAAGTGAAAGTTGCAGAGTTGAGATCCTCAAAAACACCAACTTATACACCAAAAATCAAAGAAAAGCTAAGAAACAAAAATTAAACAAAATAACAAGAATAAACATAAAAAGACACAAAATGGTTAGAGTAATAAAAATACGGCATTCCTAATATCTTAAGTCCCCGGCAACGGCGCCAAAAACTTGATATCCGTTTCGCTATACTATGGATACTTTAGGCAAGTGCACCTATTGTTCCTAGTAGTATAGTGTACAGGAGTACCGAGTGTCGTATCCCACAGGGACTATGTGAGTACTAGTATTAACCTTCTTTCTATTATCTAACCTCACAAAGTGAATGACGAATTAAATGAAAATACAAATTAGCTAAAACTAATTATCTAACTAAATGACAATATAGAATTTAGTAGAGAGAATGTACAAAAGTAGAGGTGAATTTAGATGAAGAATTCCCCTAAACCAACATGCCAAGACTCTAACTTGATTAATGATTAACCCAATTGCTTAGACCCTAGAATCCCTAATGTGAATTATATCCTTTCTCAAGTGAAACAATTCCTACCTTCTCGGTTGATTAATTGGAATCTCTTCTCAATTAAAACCCCTAAAAGATGCAATTTCTAATCAATGGACTCTATTTGTGGTTGAGCTTTAATCCTAAAACTCAACTTAGGAAGAACTCATGTAATCCTATCTCTAGCAATTCATTCAAGTTCTCTCTATTCGTAAAGTGATCTAATCATATGTGCAATCTCTCGATATACCCATACAAAATCAATACTTGAATTGAAGGATGAATGCAAATCCCAATCCAAAACACAAATAAACTCATGAATAAATCTAAGAACAAAGTGGGTCTTTCATTAAGCCAAGAATAAAATTATAGACATAAGAATTTAGGGTTCATCCCATCTAAATCATAAACTCAATTCATAATTACAAGAATAAAATTAACAAAAGACAAGAAAGAAAGAGAAAGCTCATTCTCATGCAGCCCCCTTGAATCCTCCCTTGCATCTTGATAAAATCTTCTTGCTTTCACCATTGAAGCCCTTGAGTTGTCCCTCTACTCTTGCTTTCTCCTCCCTACATCACTCTAGATGTGCCAAATGTGTGTTTTTGAGGTGTCTGCAGCGTGTGTGTGTTTTCTCCCGAGTTAGGGTTCTATCCCTTGCCAAATGTCCAGTTTAGCTGCTAAATACGCTGCAGATTCTGTGAAGAAACAGCGGCATAAACCGCACGCGGGTTGTCGCGCGGTTTGTTCACTTAATTTCTGAATGGAAACCGCAGCACAAATCGCGCGTGGGTTATCGTGCAGTTTGTCTACGTCAGATTTGACCTCCAAGACAGCCGAATTAGCTTTTCCTTAAAACACAAAAGTTGTAGCCCCTTGAGATAGCTTTCCAAAACATCAAAAATCACGTCATTTAGAGGTCTGTGGCCAGAGATGTACTCAAAATACTAAGAACTGGTCGGAACAGCCTCGCAGTGCAAATGTGCTTCAGTAACTTGGGATTTTGACCATTGAAATGTGAGAACTAGACTTTGATGTCTTCGTATGAATTGTAAAAAATTGTCTTAGCTTCAAAATACTTCAAGATTCATCCCAATACAATGTTTCTAGCTCTAGATATGACCAAAACACTGAAATATGTCCAAGCTGCCAAACTGTTTCCATTCCAATTCTTCTTCGCCTATTTCTTAATTGCACTCCAATCAATTGAAATCGAGTTGAAGCTATCAAAACCCTACAAAATGGTGTAAAACACTTTTAAATCATACATTTACACAATTTGGCATTAAAATCATAAAAGAGAAGAAATAGCTAAGAAATAGA
>JAMWEH010002883.1:0-18362 GCA_024721245.1 Mitragyna speciosa
CACCCAAAGATCCCTTTTTGAAATAGACCTATTGGGATATCATTAATGTGGAAGATTTGGTGGTTGTTTGCATATTAATGCTCTTTTTTTTAAGCATATTCGTCTTTGTGAACCCCTTGGAAAAAAAGTCATCCTGAAAACCTTGATTCTTTACAATTAAATCTTTGGCACCAAGAACTTATTCTTCACGAAGCCTTGATTCTGCAAAAGTTTTGTGAAAATTGTTTCAAATTTAATTTGCCATTTTTCGTAATTTTAATTGATATTTTACTCTTATATGAAAGAGTATTAGGTGGGTAACTTCTTTTATTGCTATCCACTTTTATATGTTAGCCCCATATTTCTTCTAATAATGAAACGAACCCTTGTATTTAAGAGTCGAACCAACGACATAACGGATGAATTAAACTAAAGTATTGTATTATAATATCCTGATAGTCTCTAAATGGAATACTCATAGCCCAGTCAGGCCCAACAAATAATTGTCCCAGCGAGCTCAACCTAATGGGTTCTACTAAGCACAGATCAAAAACCCAATTTCAGCTATGTGCATATGAGACCCAAGCTCTAATTAATTTGGGCTCAAACCAATTCGTCAGGACCGCTGTCCACAGTCCTCTAGGCCCAAATCACAATCATTGGCGCGTTTTGGGAACCCGAATTAGATGACTCAAAATCTTTCAATTGTCCATTGTAGAAACTAGAAATGGAGGAAACTTGTGGCCTGTGCCAACGTTGTTTTATTAGAGGATTCCTAAAAAAGATGAGAACTCAACTGTCCATCCCTTGTCCACGCAATCCTAAGAATTTGGGTAAGCAATCTTTTCTTTTTCTAATATATTTTTAATTCTTCAGCAGCATGTTCATGTTTTCAGTAGGATGCAGCACTAGTATTTTCATTACTTATTATTAATAATCATAAAAAAGATTCAATCTTTTGGTGAAATTTAACTGACCCAGATGGTAAAAGCATGTAATAATGTTGTAGTTTGAGCAAGTTTGTGTTTGCATCAATGGTGGTAATCTTTGTCTCTGAAAAGCCCTGATTTTGGATGGAAGTTGTTGGAAGTAGAAGTGATTAAACTTATGTGATCATGTTGTGCTATTTAATTTAAGCACCGCTGCTCTTCGTGGCCGTGATTCTTTATGAAGGTGTAGGTGGATTTTAGAACTGGTGGTGTCTTATTTTTTTTCGTTTGAGTAATATTATATATTGGAGAGAAGGTAAGGAAGGTGAAAAAACGAAGCCGTTTTCCCACTCTGCTTTAGCTATATTGAGATATTATTCGAGTAGCTGAAAATGGAGTAAAGCTAGTTATACTACATGTATCAGAGCAAATGGAATGATTGTGCTACCTCTAGAAAGCCTAATACGAAGTGGAATAATGAGCAATCATAAGTCTTGAACAAGAGCAAAATGAATTGTTCTACAACACCTAGAAAGCCCAGAATGAAATGGACTGATGAGCAATCATAAGGCTTGGGTGTCATTGTGGAAGGAAAGTTTGTATTCGTCAGTGGTTCATCAGGGACCCATTAAACCGCTCTAATTGAGCATTCTATAAAGAATTTGACGAAACTTCATGGTCGATCACAGGTTTTTGTGATGGCTTCTACGGCAGTTGCTGCTTGCGCCTTTAATGGTATGACCCTTCGCTCCTTTGTAGGCACTGATCTTGGTGGTGTCAATCGAGAAAGTCAGCTACCTAGGGTTCTTTCATATAGGAGGGCATATCGGAGGTGGAATAAGGCCAAAGTGCTAGTCATTGATGAAAATAGTATGATTGATGGTGAGTTCTTCAATAATCTTGAGTACATTGCCCAGGAGGTATGAGGTGAGGATCTCTTGTTTAAGGA
The DNA here is from genome assembly GCA_024721245.1 of Mitragyna speciosa. Classification (NCBI taxonomy): domain Eukaryota; kingdom Viridiplantae; phylum Streptophyta; class Magnoliopsida; order Gentianales; family Rubiaceae; genus Mitragyna; species Mitragyna speciosa. The sequence goes on from JAMWEH010002883.1 coordinate 1,858, forward strand.
CAAGGATTGGGGAGGAATACAGCTAGTTGTGTGAGAGGAGACTTTTTCAAGTTACCTCCTGATCTCAAAAAAGAAGAAGGGGCAAAGGAATTTGCTTTTGAAGCTGATTGTTGGAACTTGGAATACGAGTTTGATTTGCAAATTGAACTCACAAACGTTGTCAGGCAATCAGAGGCTGATCTTGTGAAATTATTGCCGGGAATATGAAGAGGAGAGAGTGATCTTGAGGACCTACAGCTTTTAGACCAATGATGTTTCTCATCTGAGGATGATCCTTCAGCTGTACACTTCCCAAGGATTTTGGATGTGAATAGTATGAACAAGAAACGCCTGCTGAGCTTAGGTGAGCAAATCTTTGTTATTCTATTCTTGACACTGGTGAAAAATCTGCAAAGAAACAGCTTGGATAGGGAATTGCACAAGATCAGCTTGAGCTCTGCAACAATGCAAGGGTGATGCTCTACAAAAATATTAACCCTTGGCATAGACTTGTGAATGGTGCCACCTGGTACAGTCATAATTTTCATAACAAAATTGATACATGGTCTGATGGTGCTGGAGACTGTGATGATAGTGATATTCACTCTGTTTGTGGTGGTGGCAACCTAGTACCGTCGAAAAATTTGACTATGGACAAGTATCTAGGATTGGTCTAGAAACATCGTCATGATAAATGGAGAAAGGGTTGTTGCTAAGCAAAAGCAGACGCCCCTCATATTATCTTGGTCTCTAAGCATTCACAAATGTCAAGGAATGACTCTTGACTGCCTTCATACTGATGCCTGTCGAACTTTTGGCTGTGGAATGGTCTATATTGCACTTTCACGGATAAAAACTTGACTCCATTTATTTGGTTTTAATCCTTCTAAGATCCTGGCGGGCTCTGTTTGGATAGTTGTTTTTTGAGCGTTCTTTATAAAATATTATTATAGTATTTTTAAAGATTTTTCTCAATAAATGTGTTTGTGAGATAAAAAATTAATTGAAAAACTTGTTAGAAGTTTTTCAAAAACTTTTTTCTAAAAAAGGGGACCCGAAAAACGAAGCATATTGTGAAGTTCTATCAGGAGCTTTCATCTGGACAAGCTAAGAAACATGAGGAAGCGAATGCTGATGGCTGTAAAGCATTTGGCGACAATTTATCTACTAGTTCATATAAAATAATCAGCAGCAGCCCAAAGAAGAAGGTTTTTAAATGGTAACTCTTGGAATTAAGTACTGTTTATCATTGATCGGAGGCAGCAAAGGCAAAAGATTCGGTGTACATTCAACATTTTTTCTGATCTTGCCTCATGTAGAGGGATCTTGCATTTATGCGAAAATAAGATCAACACAGTATCCATGCGGTAATGGAATTTTATATTTTCATGGTTATACACAAGCAGTTTTTTACTAATTTTTTCACCTGCTCAGCTTAGGTGAGCAAAAATTTAGATGTTAGACCTCAAAATTTGGTGTGCAGGCACAACTGACAAGATAAATGGATACCTTAAACCAGCAGAACAGAAAAAAAAAATAAAAAAAAATCTGCTCTTTACCTTGCATTCATGTCTCTTGTATCAATCTCAATTAACAATTGTAACAAATACTACTTGATGGATTACAGACGGTTACAGCAGTTGGTAAAATGTATGTCGAAGAAAATGAACAAATTTGCAATAGTTCAGTGTCGATTTTAAACGGCTTATTAGGGAAGTTGAGATTGACTTGTCTTGTAAAATTGGAATTAGTATGCTTTTGACAATGCGTTAAATAAAGCAATTACTGAGTTTTGTTGCTAATTGTAGTCGGGAGGAACTATGGTCCAAAGTCGTTAAATGTTGCTGTACATAATTAGCTAGCATGTACAATTGTACAAACGGTATTCTGAAACAATAAAAACGAAAAATGACAAGAATTCGAGGTATTTGAACAAGCGAACTTAGGTTTTAAAACAATTACAGCCTATCAACACAGAGACGCCGGGGACATTTGGCTTCTGTATTTTATCCAGCGGTGGAGAGGGTTGAATGAGACGACTGGCTTTTTGAATTAGAATGATCTAGTTTCAACATGGATTCAAGGTTTTGGAAGCACTTGAGCGCCTTCGCCTGCAAGGTTACAGAAGTAGTAATCTTAAGTCAATGTGCCTTAAATTTCAAACATGAAACTTAGCCATCCCAAAGGGTTTCTATTTTGTCAATTGCAATCTTCAGAAACTTTACAAGAAATATGAAAACTGAAAATCTAGAGAAAAAAGAATTAAACATAGATTGAATTATAGTACAATTCAGCCTAATGAAAAATGTAGCATCTTTTGTAATCTACCCATAATGCTCATTACTACTACGTTTATGAAGGATGCACAGGGTACTACAAGCCACTGGCGTGAGAGATGACAGTGAAAAAACGTGTGTGTGTGTGTGTGTGTGTGTGTGTGTGCACAAGAGAGAGCGAAGGTCTCCAACCTTCCATCGTCTTCCACGAATGAGATGACTATTGATTCCGTCCAACCTGGAAATTATTTGCCTAAAAGTAGGCCTCCTAGAGGGGTTGTCATTCCAGCAGTCTTCGATTAAACTGTCAGCAAGTCATGCACTAGAATTGTAATATCAGCCACCATAGTTTTGGTAATGGTTAAAAGAAAAGGAAGTAACCCCATATCTTTTGGTTATGTTCAGCTCAAGGATACAAGCACCATACTCACAAAATGATAACAGCATTAAATTTATTGGCCCCTAAATCACTGATTTTATTATACAGGTGGTAAGAGTTTGGTATACTTCAGAAAATCCAGAAAACCAGGAGATAAAGAAATATTTTTCAAATTGAATTGCAACCAACGCAATGTCAAATCATCCTCAGCACATGTATTTGTAATCTTCAACAAACAGAGACACATTTACCATTACGATACAATTGCTCATTTTCCACCTATAAAGAACCTAAATGCTCGACAAGTTGTGCATCTGAGTAAAGAAACTACATGAATTCATACAACGCCATTGGCTCTAGACTTTTCTGTATCATTTTATCAAAAAATCTCAGGCCTAAATCACAAACAAGTATAATTTTTTGGTACACCCCCTTTCATCCTGGTCATCATTTTGAACCTTCATAGTTCGATTCAGACTTCCTATCCACCACAGACTTGCACATCAATTACACAGTTAAAACAACACATATATGCAGAACTTTGCAAAGATGCAGGAGTAGTTAATCACATTAATATGCCATTCTATCTCCATCCTAGCAATGTTATGAGACTGCATCCTAAGAATAATATAGAGTTTCTATATTGACCGTGTAAATGTACTAGACACAAGGATAATAGTCATGCCAAATTTGTAGTTCTAATGTATTATAGGTATTTGGCTTGTAACTCATCACTTCTTCTTGAATTGAATGTAAAAATTTGGACGGAGCAGAAACATCAGGTCTTACTCTCTGAGCCCATAAGGATAAAGCTTTGGCGGAGCTCTGAAAGGAGGGCGCTCATTTGCAACATATAATTTTGGGACTTCTATCTCTTTCTTAGCAGAAAATGGAGGACAGCCTTCAATCATCTGTAGAAATATTGATGACACAAATTATCAATATAAAATAATTCAAACGTTCATTAAGTGGCTAGTTGGATTATCATCACATAATGGCACAATAGCAAAGCCAATCTTGGCTCCAAGAGTACTGTGCAAATTAGAAACATCCAAAGAATTGTGCTTTCAGCATTGTCAAAATTATTAAATTAATGGTTCATTTTTCAGAAGAAAAGGTGGAACAACAACAGTAGGGATCACAGACAGGCAATACACAGAATATCATAGAGAAGAAATGAATAGATCTTGCGGTAGACTAAGAAGAAAAAGAAGAGCCAAGCTAAATCGACCTCAAGTCAGCAACAACTTGTACAGTTTCACTAATATTCTCATCAAGGAAACAAGGGAGGGAAGGACACTAAAACAACTTACCTCCTGCAGTATTAATGCAAAAGAAAAGACATCAACCTTGGTATCATATTCCTCATTTTTATGAACTTCTGGAGCCAAATAGCGCCCTATTCAAGAGAAGGAGATCTCATTTAACTATTTTATTTACAGATTGTACTTTTTGCAGAACAAAAAATTTCATTGACCGCATAGCATGTCACTAGATAAAATGCTTACAAGAAGTCTCTTGACATCCAACAAGTTTATCTTCTTTAATTGTTGTTGAAACTATCATCAGCTTGCTGAGTCCAAAGTCTGCAACTTTCAGATGTCCAGAGTCATCTCGTAGAATGTTTCTGCCATCTCACTAACACAATTAGTATAAATACTAAACCCTCTAAAGGCAAACTCAAAATGAAGTGAATTGATTAAGAAACAATTACATACGAAGGCTCCAGGTCCCGATGAATTATTGCTTCAGGTTTATGCTCATGCAAATAATTCATTCCTCTGCAAAAAAAATAGAGCTATCGAAGTTCTAATTCTGTATATGTATTATAATGACACAATGACCATTCACAACTAAAGTTTACAAATTGAAAACCAATTCTGTTTATCTAAGCCTGAACAATTGATTCCATAGTGTTTAATCAATATGGTTAAGCAACCCTTGAAGCTCACTTGGAGAAGACAGAAATCAAGGTTTAGATTAACATCTGAAATAAATTAAAACCAAAAAAATGGTACATAACGAAGATTAAAACTGAATCTACAGGGGAGAGAAAGGAAAGGAAGAGGGCGGGGGGGGGCTTGTAAAATTTCTGCATGCATTATTAGAACAACATTTATATATAAAAAGCCATAATGCCAGCAACAATGTGAAGAAATCATGTTATTCACAGGAATCACGCATTTCAAGTGGTTAACTAACCTTGCAATATCTAAAGCAAACTTGACAGCCAGTGTTGGCTTTAAGGCACCTCTTCGTCTTAAGTATGCACAAAGATCTCCCTATGGACAGTGTGGAATTAATTAAAGTACTTGTTAATAAGATTACTGTCAATGAAAGATAAGCAGTATACAACAACTTTATCATTTTAGAAGGAGCTTTCACTTAGATAACTTTAACTCCGTTTGGATAGCATTATTTGGAGTGTTTTTGGAAAATTATTTGAAGTGTTTTTGTTGACTTTTTTGAAAAGGTGAAAAAGTGTTTGGATTGTGATAAATTTTTTGGTCTGTTTAAAAACTCTGTAACAACTTTAGAGACTTTTGACACAATTACTTACAAAAGCAAGCACGTTTATGTTCAAAATTTGTTTAGAAAAATGGAAAAATCGCAAGTAACAAGATGGTACCGAACCCGGGACCAGTGTTTGCTCCACAAAACCCACCGACAATGGATCTCATCTTGTTACTCGTGATTTTTTTAATTTTTCTAAACAAATTTTGAACATAAAAGTGCTTGCTTACCAGTGCTCGTTCCACAAAACCCACCTCAAAACCCATTGACAATGGATCTCATCTTGTTACTCGCGATTTTTTCAATATTTTTAAACAAATTTTGAACATAAACGTGCTTGCTTTTGTGAATAATTGTGTAAACATTCCCTAAAGTTGTTACAAAGTTTGACAAAACAATTGAAATTTAAAAGGAAAACTTGATGGGAAAATTTGAACAAAAAAATTTTAACTTTTTCTCAAAAAATTTTATATCAACCCAAACACACTTGTAGAAAATTTTTCCCAGAAAACTCCAAATAGTGGTATCCAAACGGAGCTTTTATCACTTTAGAAGGAGCTTTCACTGAGATCTTTAACTAGTTCCACATGAAGAAGCAATGCTATAGAAAAACAGAACCCAAGATCCTAACGCATGACATTGTCGAATATATCGAATAAAAGATACCTTCGGCAGATATTCCGTCACGATCATCATTGGACTGCTTTGTGTTACAGCACCAAGAAACTGAACAATATTTGGATGACGCAACTTTTGAAGCAAAGCAAGCTCATCCCTAAATGCCTTTCTGAAAAACCGTTCCAAACCGGTAAAAACAAAGGTTAAAAAAGACAATGTAACTAAAGGTTGTGCCAAACTACAAGTAAAACAACTCAATACCATATGACCAACCCACACTTTATCTTCGTCAGTGAACAATTCCTCACCGAGTCTCTTAACAGCAACCTGGGTTCCACGCCAAGAAGCAATACAAAATGTCCCCTAGCATATATAATAAACAGCAGAAAGAAAGCAGAGAAGTTACTGAGATGCAGCTGGAGTCATCTGTCAACTTGGGCACAGTAGTGGCAACAGCTCCAATCATCCAAGGGGAATGGGGAAAAAGAACAAGGGGAAAAAAACATAAAATGATCGGGACATAGAACCATGAACACAAAAGATTCGGAAAAGAAGCAAGCTTTATTCAGTTAGTTTACCAGCTTTCTTATGTTTGATGAGGTGTAAGCTGTAAAAGAACAATCAATAACAATAAATGAATAAATGCAATAACCAAGGATCAAGATCTCTCATGTTTGCCACAATAAAACACACAAAAAGTTCTTATTGTCTACAAATAAGAACGGTACATTTTAATCTAAAATAACAGATAGAAACAAGAAATGTTCAATAGAAGTCACGGATGTTGAACAACTAGAGACAAGATTGGTTAGTAATAGAGAAAAATAATCTTACTTTTGTTATATCGACACTGTGGCTAAAATCAAGTTCTCGGGGATTAATTTCATACTCTGGGACTTCACGAGCATTTTGCACGTGCATGGGAGCTACCTGAAAGAACACAAACCAAAATATTTGATGCTCAGCATACTTTAGAACCAATATATAGCTTGCAAGGAAAACAAAGATTAAACAAGTGTTCATACCGGAGGTCTTGCTCCATGTGCCTCCAGAAGTTTGATGACATCATTATTTTTGTAATAAATTGCATCTGCAAGTGGCTATTTAACCAAAGTTTGTCATTTCAGTATCTGTAACAGCTTGGTACCTCAACTGAAGAGCACATTTACATTGTAACGGGTGATAACTAGCTAGATAAGTTAAAATGCTATTCCAGAAAATGAAATGTGCAGTTCATGCACAAAAAATAATGCACAAGATTTAGATCTGACAATTAGCTCTTGAAATATCTTCAAAACTAGTTACTTCCAACAGTTTTCACTGGCAGTCCACTATATGCCAATGAAAACAAAGAATAATGGATTTACGCAAAAGGAAAATCTAATCGGTTCTTTTAAGGAGTGAAAAGGAACATCTAATCAATTCTTTTTAGAAGTGAAAGCATCACCTAAAGCAATAGGAAAAGGACTACATAGATTCTCTCAAGATTCCCTTTTACTTAGATATCTAAAAGACCAAAACATTGAGTATTGAGACTAGCCAAAAGGGAAGCTTTTTCGGAAGAACCAGTCTTCATCTATGGCTTGGTTTATGACATGATTAGCTGGAGTATTCTTCTATCCTTCAGAAGCTCCTCTTACTCAAAAAAGAAGAGAGGAGGCGCAAGGGGGAAGGGGAACAACCTGCACCACCTAAACTCACAAGTTTTTTCTATTTCTGATCAACAATCTCGCGCAATTGGTCTATCACAATGTTCCTCTTTTTGTTTAGCTCACCCCGCTTCTAAGGACATATAGGTGAGAAAAAAGAAAGGTGCTTTAATAAGTTCAATATTTCATCTCCGTAAAACCAATATGTTGTTGCTGTCCCACCTTCAATTATCCATCTTTCCATCCATTCATATAAACCATTTACAATCGCACTTTCCATATCTTCTTTCCATCTAACTACCTAATCTTCTTCAGCATCCATTAGTGCTGATAATATTCTATACTACTTTCCGTCCTTCCAATAATATATCTTCCACACAAAACATTGACACATCCATTCTATTTATGCAACATTCCATTTGTCATCAAACTTACCAGGAACACATTCAATGGAGCCTAAAGGACACCCAATTGTACTTCAAAACTGCCTCAATTGAAAAATAAACAATTTACTATGACAAAAAAAGAACACACACACATAGAGGGGGAGAGAGACGTAAATCAACACCAAAATCAGGAAATTTCCAGAATTACAACATAATGTACATGAGTTTATGAGTCATAAGGATCATAATCCTAATTATAACTTACCTTGAGACGGAAAAACACAGTAACTAATGAAAATTAAGCAATTGATTACTACATGAAAAGAACATATATAGCTAAATGAACATCAGAATCACGAGATTTCCAGAATCACAATATAATATACCCAAGTTTATGAATCATACTAAATAATTTCAATTTACAAAACCAAATTAACCTAATGGAAATAAACAATTTGTTACTAAACAAAAAGAATATATATAGCTAAATCAACATCAAAATCATGAAATTTCCAGAATTAAACTGGAATACACGCGAGTCTACCAATTATACTACCCGTAATTTTAATTCTAAATTACCTCAAACTACCAAAAAAATAATAATAATAAAAATTTATTACCACAAAAATCACAAAATTTCCAGAATTAAACTACGATACACCCAAGTTCAAGAATTATACCGTGCTGCCCCAACGATCCTTGACGTCGACCTCCGCACCACGTCGTAGGAGCAACTCGACGACGTCGCTTTGTCCTTGACAGGCAGCAACATGCAATGCCGTCCGACCATCAATATCACGGAAGTTCACACTCGTTCCGGAGTCCAAAGCCTCCTTAATTCCCTCAACATCACCTTCATTCGCCATATACATTAGCCTCACTCCCGGATCAGCTGCAACCTCGGCGGCATCATCGTCTCCGCCGAAAGGAACCATAACGTCGTCGTTTTTGCGCTCCGGAGCAAGTGACGACTGCCTCCCTAATCCAAATCTCTGCAGCGACTTCGACTCCATAGTAAAATTGCAATTTTGAGTTTAATTTATTAATTAATTTTGAGGTTTTGAGTAATTTATAAGCTTAATTGTTATAATGATGGAGATGACTTTTGATGAAGTTCACAGGAGTAGAGTGAAATGGGGTGAGTAGGTTGATTCGCTTTTTAGGAGTCTTCCGGGAGAATTATCTCTTAAATTCTTTTTATTTTTATTTTTGGCAAATTTCAGAGTAGGGTGGCAATATCTGACACGACTCGAAAACCCAACACGAACCTAATACGAAAATAACAGGTTTGGATTGGGGGTTTTTGGGTTCGCAGGTTGGCGGGTTGGACCCGACTGACCTGATAAAAAAATAGGTCGGGTTCGAGTCGACCCGCGAACCCGAAAAAAAAAAAAAAAAAACTCTAATATTTTGTAGCTTTGTTTCATCCATTCACATTCAAACATAACAAATTTCACTCATTGGATAATTAATCAAGTAAATTGTAAGAAAAAGTAAGAATTTTACCTAGATTTATGAAAAATAAATTGTAAGAGGAGTTAAGTGTATGTTAATAAGTATCTTTAATATTAATGTGTGCAATTTACTTGATTAATTATCCAATGAGTGAAATTTGTTATGTTTGAATGTGAATGGATGAAACAAAGCTACAAAATGTTAGAATTTTTTTTTTTTTTTTCGGGTCGGCGGGTTGACCCGCCAACCCGATTCGGGTCGTGTTCGGGTTGGCTATTTTCGGGTTGGCGGGTCGAGTTCGGATTGACAGGTTGGCTGTTAGATTTGGGTCTCAACCCAACTCGCCAACGTGCCAACCCGACCCGTTGCCACCCCTATTTCAGAGTGTAATTCCTTGGTTTCTAATCTTTCTCTAAAGAGACAGAGGAAAGGGAGAGAATATGGAATTTGGGATGGGCGGAGTGGCCAATGCGCTTCACAATTGTCATTTTCTATAATTTTATGCCCAAATTTAAAAAAAAAATTGAGATAAAATTGGACTAATAAAGTTAAATTAAAAAAAAAAAGTTCGAGCGAAAAATAATTACATCACACTTCAACAAAATTACATAAGATTCAAATTGTTAAAAATAGAAGTGAACAAATTGTGAGGCACAAACCGGAGGGCGAGGTAGGCTTAGATTTTTTTTTTTTTAAAATCAAATTATTCAACAATAGTAAACTCCCTTTGATAAACAAGAATTTTGAATTTTATAGACAAATAATTGTGTTTACTCACAAAAAAAAAAAAAAGAGTTATTGAATTTGACTTGATAAAAATTATACAATTGGCAAGTTAAACTTATGCAGGATAAAAATTATACAATTGGCAAGTTAAACTTATGCAGGGTTTTAAGTTTTCTAGGAAATTCAAGATAGATTCAAAATAGTTTGGCCTGAACTTCATTTGATAAACAAGAATTTTAAAATTTATGTACAAATAAATGGGGTTACTCTGAAAAAATAAAAATAAAAAACAGAATTACTTGAATTCAACTCGAGTTTGAGTTGATAAAAATTACACAATTATCAAGTTAAACTCAAGTAAGATTTTAAATTCATTGGAAAATTCAAATCGTATTGAATATATAATTTGGCCTGAACCCATTTGGTAAACAAGAATTTTGAAATTTATGAACAAGTAAATGGTTTTATTTAGAAAAATAAAAATGAATTCCTCGAATTTAACTCGAGTTTGACTTGATAAAAATTAAGCGAGATTTTAAGTTCGTTAGAGAATTCAAATCCCTATTTATTTGTTGGGATTTTTTTTATTAAGATATTTAAAATAAGAAAAAAGAATATAAAATGTCTTGAGTGCATTGAAACGTAATTGAAAATGAATAATGAAATCTGTACAAGTAGGATTGTCGTAATGTTTTAGAAATATAGATTGAAGAAATCTTCGAGAGAAAATTATCCATGGCATGAGTATGTAGTTAAAAAAGTTACGAGCTTTATTGTGTTTAAAGATATCTAGTTGTAAATTTGCTTGATGGTTAAGCACCTTAAAAAAAAGTGTGCAACGATTGAGTGAAGTTAAGATTTTCCATTGCTTATTTTCTAGATTGAAAATCAAATATTTTTTAACAACTGTTTATTATTGTGGCAGAAGAATTGAATGATTCTTTCCTTTTTTTTTTTTTCAACGAAATACAGCTAGTTCTTACCTAAATAAATAATGGTTATAAAATTAGCTTTGTGGATGATTATGAATTTAACAAGAGTTGGTTGGCGGCATGTTACTTTTCTCAAACGTTGTTTTCAGCATTGGAACGTCAATGACTAAGTACAGCTTAATGACAATAAATTATTCCTCAAGCACGCAGAAAGTGCCCAGTTTTTTCTATGAGAATCATAAAATGATTGATCCCATAGATCACTTACGATACTATATCGTATCACTAGATAGAACGATATAATTTTATATAATTTTACATTAATACAGCATAATTTTATATCAGATACTATTAGACACAAAAAAAAAAATTAAATAGAGAATAATATGGACTATACTAGTTCCATACTCTAGTATTTGTTGAGTTCAAATCCTTAACCTGAGCCCCTATCAAGCCCCTCTAATACAAATGCGCCACATAATCTTCTTCTTTAGTTTGTTTTTTACTCAACTTGATAATTCATTTCTATAAATGAAGTCGAGAATCTGAACTATCTACGACGACGTCTTGTTCGTCTAATAGTTACTGAAATAAGACCTTTTCTATTATTTACGTTATCAGCACAACGTCAGAAAGGAGTACAAAACACTTTCTAGTTTGAAAAAAATATCCCATCACGTATGTCTTCTTTATCTATATTTGGCAAGAAAATTTTACACTTATGCTGTTTAAATTAAATTCGGCCACATTATTACATTATAATACGCATAATAAAAGACCTTGAAATAAAAAGCAATTAAGTAAGGACACCCTTAAATATGTACTTGAATCACAATGTTCGAAATGGTAGAAGAATTGACCTACACGAAGCCTTTACTTCAAAAATCAAAAATCAAAAATCAATTCTTACATTCTTTGTGCATATTCTTCTCAAGTTTATCCTTTGAGTAACGCACATGCTTTGATTTAGTCTATACTCTAACAAGTCAGAGGTCGTGCTTACTAGAGCAATGATTGAAACTTAAAAGGCTTTTTAAAAAAAATTCCACTATTTAGACAGCCAAACGGGAATTTAATATGAATTTGATCAGTTAACAAAGTGGTTGAATGGTTGGCGAACAAGGCAAATTGCTTTGGGTCATTGGCTGTTGGCAATGGAATTGACAGAGCAATTGTGTGCAGGCCAGTCAGTACTACATTGATGGCATTACGACTAGATAACTGGCACATGGTTTTGACAGTTACGTATCCCCAGGACCTAAATTCCTTGTTGGAAAATTCGCTGAAATAGTTTTGCACATTCTTAGAAAAACTCAACTTGGCTCATTTGTCAAAAGCCTATGCACCGAGTCTCACTGCATTTCTGATGACATCAGTTGGCCAAAAAGCTTAAACAGGACCATTTGTAATTTCGTGGTACATTCTTCCTTTTTTTTTTTTTTTTTTTTGCGAATTTTTTGTGATGCATTCTTATTCAAAACAAACGGATGCTCAAAACAATCACGGCGACGAACCAATAAGATTTAAACAACTCACTTGAACCTTTCTTTATAAAATAAATTGACAAAGGCTCATATCTTCTCTTTCCTAATAGTCTTTCTCTTATTAGATTTTGATACGGTATAAAGCTTAGTCAGCTTTGTATCGTAGCCAATTCTATATTTTAGGATCTATAATTGTAACCAAAACTTGTTAGCTATCTGATTTAACAGTGACCAAGAAAGTGGCACACTGATAGATGCACTATGTATAATGCAAGAGTTCAACCAGCTATTTTATCCCAAACGCAATTCAGTTCACCTATTTTGTAGTCTTTGAAGTCAGACTCCTCCGATAAGGGAAGCCACTCATTGTTTTCTGGTTGAGGCATTTGAGCAAGATGAGCATGAAGCGCAGGTAGAGTTTGAGTCATCCAAGTTGAGTGACTAAAAGAAGAACAAAGTCAACTTTCAATAAATCATGGATTGGGGATAATATACGTACGTTGTAGATTTTTTGAACAGATGTTATGAAGGCAAAATATCGACTGACTCTAAATTTACTGTTGACTTTGCTAAGCTTCCTATGAGTGTTTATCGATTAACTTTTGACCAAATAGTTAATCAGGAAGTAATGTCCACACTCAACCCCTTCAAACCTTCGAAGATCTGCACCTCTCACATAATCCTTCCAGTTCGTCGAGTGATGCAGGGGACTTCAGTATAGTTCAACAAATTAAAAATAAGAAGGAATCATGTAAACGTTTTCAAGAAAATTTCAGAAGAAAATGTGTCTTTCAAGTATGGCAATCCAAGAAATCTAACCAGGCTCCATCTTAATTAAATCTTCTTCCAACTCCAACATCAATGCTTTTACATGCTTCAAGAAGCTCTAAAAACCTGTCTGCCTGCAAATGTGATTCAAGTAGTGACACCACTCGAAAACGCAAGTCTGACGTATGCTCTCAGAGCAGTCCAATTAAATTCTGGAATCAACTTTAACAAGGAGTACCTGATGGACAGCCCTCCGGCAAATACCCAGAGCTCTGAGAGCATCCGTGCACATCATCTCTAAAGACTGTTAGGATAAAGGTTGTCATAATTATAATGTTTTTTACACTATCGAGATCAAGCTATTTATAAGATAAATACACAAAATCAAAGCCAACATTGTTTATCAAACTAGCTGTACCGTACTAAGAGCAATGTAAATTTTGATGCCTTCTGAAACAACCTGCAAACGATAATAGAAGAGTATATAATCAGAAGAAGAGGAAATCAAATGATGCTTCACTCAGAAATTGTGACAAAAGCTAACCTACCATGGAAAGTGCTGACTGAATCAGAAGGTTGGGAGTTGCTACTCTTTGTTGCTGCATAAACATCATTACTTGCTTCCCTTATGTAGGATTGTGCAGCTATGGTAGTTATATACAGGACAATTACAGAGGTAATAGTGCTGTATGTTTGGTCATTCTAGGTGACTGTATTCAGCAAAGAAAGACACAATTGACGTAAAGCAAGCAAAAATTAAAATTTACCAGGCAACCAAGAACTCGAAACAGATGTTGCTGCAAAATAGGTAATTGTTAAAGCAGCTTGTAAGCTTCCAAATCTTTGGTTCTCTGGGTAAGAAAAATGCAAAGACAAAAGCCTGTAACAAGAGTTATATCCTTCAAGAAAATTTAGAGAAAATTTAAAGCAAAGAAGTCAACATAAATGCATTAGCACTTCATGAGCTAAACGCCATTACCTTAGCTCTAATTCAGAGAAGTACCGAAACTAATAAGAAAATGGTTAAAATTACCGAGAATTAAGTTGAGAGAAGATTTCAGCTTGCAGCTAGAGCTTTTTTAGTCTTAGTACTGATAAAGAATCAAGATTTATAATTTTAGAATAAAATATTTGTTCTACCATCACAATGTGTACAGTGGTGCAAATCTTTCGGAAGCTGATGACCCTTCCAGGACAAACAGATTAAGGAATCCACACATCTCTTAACGTGGTGTCCCCAAGTGAACAGACATTTGTGGAAAAGAGATGCATCCAAAGGATTGAAGACACCATAATCAGCAGAAATACATCCCTTACCCTCTAGAACAGTCAAATTCTGAGGTGAAGCGAAACAAAACCATGTTGAAACAGTGATTAATGAACCTCGTAATTCACAATTGATAAACAAAAGGAAAAGGATCCAAAATGACACTCATGAAATGATGTCGGCTAATATTGTTGCTAAAATCTCCTTCTCTATGGATACTACCTATGGACGGTGCAAGCCTTATTCACGAACTTCTGTTCTACTGCCATAGTTTTCCCACAAGGGGGAATGACCACAACAACAATTCCACGTGATTTGCACTCCAAACTCCCCAAAATAGACTTTCTTTAGTGTAAATGAAATTTCTTCCATAAATTTTATCAGTGAACCCTGTCATTCAGTATTTAAACCATGGAAAGAGAAAGAATTGTAAACCAAACACAAGAAATGTTCTTCGTGAGGTTCTTACGGGACTTTCAATTGCAACATCATATCGCAGCTCTCGGTAGCATTGAAGCTTTTCCTCCAGAAACTAATGCATAGGTTCGGATGCAAGCAGAATAATCCCATGATTAACATTAAGATTGACAACATCTCATGAATGAAGGCTTTCCCTTTTAAAGTTTCAATGGACTAGCGAATGAAAACAAAAAAACCATACCATTTATGCTAGAGTCATCCTTGAAATGAGTCATGTTGCACACGACCGGCTCTTTCTCTACAATAAGAAAGGAATTCATACTGGAATGTTTGCTGCACCTCTCTGAAAGCACGATGAATGACTATCAAAGTTTTCAGGGCAACCTAGGCTCCACCAACCATGATTCATTCAAAATCAGTACAGGTAAGTACTGCAAAGAATGCTTTATAAGCTAGTGATTAGTCAGTAATGGAGGAGACATACATGGGTCCAACGGTTGGGAGTGCAATAAGTAGTAATGAGATCCATCACCCATCTGCTATAGCTTTTGAGGTGCAATGGTATCAGAGCCAAGTGTTCTCCCCTTCGGGAGGTCCCAGGTTCGAATTCCCCGCGGCGTTGAGTCCTTAAAAATGGACAATCCGTCAGAGCCCCTGCAACACACAAAAATGCAGGAGGAATTACTGGTTACTTGCATTTGAATGCTAAGTTACTCCTTACCAGCAAAATCTACTCAAAAAATATATATATATATATGAGCAAAATATTTTTCCTGGTACCTCTAGTACTAATGCATATTTTGTGAAAAGATGATGCATAAACCATCTAGTATAGAATTTATAGTTCATACCTTAATTTGGAGATATTTTATATTGCAACTCGTGCACGAAAGGATCAACATTACTGATTCTTAACAAACTAAGAAACAAAAACAGTAGGGGAAAAGAGAAAAAACAAAAGAACAGCTCTGGGATTGCAGATTCTGGCTTTATGTCCAACAAATTCTTTTGAGCTTCCATCGCCTGAACCATGTCAATTCACCATTTCACATCGTACGTACTAGTACATTTTAATCTTCCAGGTTAATATCTGGTTTACTGATGAATACTCCGTAATTTCACCAATTCTCAGAAAATAGATGTCTTGGACCTAGTATTCCTTGGAAAGTTTTTAGGTGAATTAGGTTCCACGACCTTACTTGTAAATTTTGTGGTCTAAAAGAGTACCACATAAATATATTAATAACTGCATGCTAACATAAAAAAAATAATGTAGAGATAATTATGTGACTACAAGATCTACAGATGAAATCCGTGGAAATTTTCATATTCTTTCCTACAAAGGAAAAAAAGTCTTCAGTGAGAAAAAGAAAATCTTTTTCACAATGAATTCCGCTCAGGAAACCTTAGGCCTATAGGCTATAACACTGGTTATCAATGAAAAGAAGTTTCAATTGAAGACATACCACCCAGCAATTTGTCCGTGCCAATTGTCTTCCGAAAGCATGAATGCAGTATGCAACATCAGCCTGGGAGTGAACCGGTTAACGAGTCAATCCATCTACCATGGGAGCAGCTGGGAGTGAACCAGCTAATTCGGAACCAATTGTACCGATTTGCTTAATTTGTTAACTACATTTAATCTTCAGTTT
>JAMWEH010002448.1:0-25032 GCA_024721245.1 Mitragyna speciosa
TACAAGAGAGTAATTAAAAATTTTAATTAGTTCCTCACTTATTCCTACTTTTTTATAAATTATATCCCATGCATTCAATTACATTATTTCCTAGTTATTCCGAATTTCTTTTCAGTCCTTATTCTATTTTCTAATTATCTATGTTGCATTTTTTTAAACCCAAACCAATGATTGCTTCATGCCATCATAATTACAAGAGAGTAATTAAAAATTTTAATTAGTTCCTCACTTATTCCTAATTTTTATAAATTATATCCCATGCAATAAATTACATTATTGTCCTAATTATTCCTAATTTCTTTTCACTCCTTATTCATTTTTCTAATTATCTATGTTGCATTTTTTTTAAACCCTAAACCAATGATTGCTTCATGCCATCATAATTACAAGAGAGTAATTAAAAAATTTAATTAGTTCCTCACTTATTCCTACTTTTTTATAAATTATGTCCCATGCAACCAATTACATTATTTCCTAATTATTCCTAATTTCTTTTCACTCCTTATTCATTTTTCTAATTATGTATGTTGCATTTTTTTAAACCCTAAACCAATGACTACATCATGCCTATCATAATTACAAGAGAGCTAATTAAAAAATTTAATTAGTTCCTCACTTATTCCTACTTTTTTATAAATTATGTCCCATGCAATCAATTACATTATTTCCTAATTATTCCTAATTTCTTTTCACTCCTTATTCATTTTTCTAATTATGTATGTTGCATTTTTTTAAACCCTAAACCAATGACTACATCATGCTATCATAATTACAAGAGACTATTAAAAATTTTAATTAGTTCCTCACTTATTCCTACTTTTTTATAAATTATGTCCCATGCAATCAATTACATTATTTCCTAATTATTCCTAATTTCTTTTCACTCCTTATTCATTTTTCTAATTATGTATGTTGCATTTTTTTAAACCCTAAACCAATGACTACAGTCATGCTATCATAATTACAAGAGACTATTAAAAATTTTAATTAGTTCCTCACTTATTCCTACTTTTTTATAAATTATGTCCCATGCAATCAATTACATTATTTCCTAATTATTCCTAATTTCTTTTCACTCCTTATTCATTTTTCTAATTATGTATGTTGCATTTTTTTAAACCCTAAACCAATGACTGCTTCATGCTATCATAATTACAAGAGAGTAATTAAAAATTTAATTAGTTCCTCACTTATTCCTACTTTTTTATAAATTATGTCCCATGCAATCAATTACATTATTTCCTAATTATTCCTAATTTCTTTTCACTCCTTATTCATTTTTCTAGATTATGTATGTTGCATTTTTTTAAAGCCCTAAACCAATGACTCCGTCATGCTATCATAATTACAAGAGAGTAATTAAAAATTTAATTAGTTCCTCACTTATTCCTACTTTTTTATAAATTATGTCCCATGCAATCAATTACATTATTTCCTAATTATTCCTAATTTCTTTTCACTCCTTATTCATTTTTCTAATTATCTATGTTGCATTTTTTTAAACCCTAAACCAATGACTGCATCATGCCTATCATAATTACAAGAGAGTAATTAAAAATTTAATTAGTTCCTCACTTATTCCTACTTTTTTATAAATTATGTCCCATGCAATCAATTACATTATTTCCTAATTATTCCTAATTTCTTTTCACTCCTTATTCATTTTTCTAATTATCTATGTTGCATTTTTTTAAACCCTAAACCAATGACTGCATCATGCTATCATAATTACAAGAGAGTAATTAAAAATTTAATTAGTTCCTCACTTATTCCTACTTTTTTATAAATTATGTCCCATGCAATCAATTACATTATTTCCTAATTATTCCTAATTTCTTTTCACTCCTTATTCATTTTTCTAGTTATGTATGTTGCATTTTTTTAAGCCCTAAACCAATGACTCCGTCATGCTATCATAATTACAAGAGAGTAATTAAAAATTTTAATTAGTTCCTCACTTATTCCTACTTTTTTATAAATTATGTCCCATGCAATCAATTACATTATTTCCTAATTATTCCTAATTTCTTTTCACTTCCTTATTCATTTTTCTAATTATCTATGTTGCATTTTTTTAAACCCTAAACCAATGACTACATCATGCTATCATAATTACAAGAGACGTAATTAAAAATTTTAATTAGTTCCTCACTTATTCCTACTTTTTTATAAATTATGTCACATGCAATCAATTACATTATTTCCTAATTATTCCTAATTTCTTTTCACTTCTTATTCATTTTTCTAATTATGTATGTTGCATTTTTTTAAACCCTAAACCAATGACTACATCATGCTATCATAATTACAAGAGACGTAATTAAAAATTTAATTAGTTCCTCACTTATTCCTACTTTTTTATAAATTATGTCCCATGCAATCAATTACATTATTTCCTAATTATTCCTAATTTCTTTTCACTTCCTTATTCATTTTTCTAATTATGTATGTTGCATTTTTTTAAACCCTAAACCAATGACTACATCATGCTATCATAATTACAAGAGAGCTAATTAAAAATTTAATTAGTTCCTCACTTATTCCTACTTTTTTATAAATTATGTCCCATGCAATCAATTACATTATTTCCTAATTATTCCTAATTTCTTTTCACTCCTTATTCATTTTTCTAGTTATGTATGTTGCATTTTTTTAAACCCTAAACCAATGACTACAGTCATGCTATCATAATTACAAGAGACTATTTAAAAATTTTAATTAGTTCCTCACTTATTCCTACTTTTTTATAAATTATGTCCCATGCAATCAATTACATTATTTCCTAATTATTCCTAATTTCTTTTCACTTCTTATTCATTTTTCTAATTATCTATGTTGCATTTTTTTAAACCCTAAACCAATGACTACATCATGCTATCATAATTACAAGAGAGCTAATTTAAAAATTTAATTAGTTCCTCACTTATTCCTACTTTTTTATAAATTATGTCACATGCAATCAATTACATTATTTCCTAATTATTCCTAATTTCTTTTCACTTCTTATTCATTTTTCTAAGTTATGTATGTTGCATTTTTTTAAACCCTAAACCAATGACTACAGTCATGCTATCATAATTACAAGAGACTATTTAAAAATTTTAATTAGTTCCTCACTTATTCCTACTTTTTTATAAATTATGTCACATGCAATCAATTACATTATTTCCTAATTATTCCTAATTTCTTTTCACTTCTTATTCATTTTTCTAATTATGTATGTTGCATTTTTTAAACCCTAAACCAATGACTACATCATGCTATCATAATTACAAGAGAGTATTAAAAATTTAATTAGTTCCTCACTTATTCCTACTTTTTTATAAATTATGTCCCATGCAATCAATTACATTATTTCCTAATTATTCCTAATTTCTTTTCACTTCCTTATTCATTTTTCTAATTATGTATGTTGCATTTTTTTAAACCCTAAACCAATGACTACATCATGCTATCATAATTACAAGAGAGCTAATTAAAAATTTAATTAGTTCCTCACTTATTCCTACTTTTTTATAAATTATGTCCCATGCAATCAATTACATTATTTCCTAATTATTCCTAATTTCTTTTCACTTCCTTATTCATTTTTCTAATTATGTATGTTGCATTTTTTAAACCCTAAACCAATGACTACATCATGCTATCATAATTACAAGAGAGCTAATTAAAAATTTTAATTAGTTCCTCACTTATTCCTACTTTTTTATAAATTATGTCCCATGCAATCAATTACATTATTTCCTAATTATTCCTAATTTCTTTTCACTTCTTATTCATTTTTCTAATTATGTATGTTGCATTTTTTTAAACCCTAAACCAATGACTACATCATGCTATCATAATTACAAGAGAGTAATTAAAAAATTTAATTAGTTCCTCACTTATTCCTACTTTTTTATAAATTATGTCACATGCAATCAATTACATTATTTCCTAATTATTCCTAATTTCTTTTCACTTCCTTATTCATTTTTCTAATTATGTATGTTGCATTTTTTTAAACCCTAAACCAATGACTACATCATGCTATCATAATTACAAGAGACTATTTAAAAATTTTAATTAGTTCCTCACTTATTCCTACTTTTTTATAAATTATGTCACATGCAATCAATTACATTATTTCCTAATTATTCCTAATTTCTTTTCACTTCTTATTCATTTTTCTAATTATCTATGTTGCATTTTTTTAAACCCTAAACCAATGACTACATCATGCTATCATAATTACAAGAGACGTAATTAAAAATTTAATTAGTTCCTCACTTATTCCTACTTTTTTATAAATTATGTCCCATGCAATCAATTACATTATTTCCTAATTATTCCTAATTTCTTTTCACTTCCTTATTCATTTTTCTAATTATGTATGTTGCATTTTTTTAAACCCTAAACCAATGACTACATCATGCTATCATAATTACAAGAGAGCTATTAAAAAATTTAATTAGTTCCTCACTTATTCCTACTTTTTTATAAATTATGTCACATGCAATCAATTATATTATTTCCTAATTATTCCTAATTTCTTTTCACTTCTTATTCATTTTTCTAATTATGTATGTTGCATTTTTTTAAACCCTAAACCAATGACTACATCATGCTATCATAATTACAAGAGACTATTTAAAAATTTTAATTAGTTCCTCACTTATTCCTACTTTTTTATAAATTATGTCACATGCAATCAATTACATTATTTCCTAATTATTCCTAATTTCTTTTCACTTCTTATTCATTTTTCTAATTATGTATGTTGCATTTTTTTAAACCCTAAACCAATGACTACAGTCATGCTATCATAATTACAAGAGACTATTTAAAAATTTAATTAGTTCCTCACTTATTCCTACTTTTTTATAAATTATGTCACATGCAATCAATTATATTATTTCCTAATTATTCCTAATTTCTTTTCACTTCTTATTCATTTTTCTAATTATCTATGTTGCATTTTTTTAAACCCTAAACCAATGACTACATCATGCTATCATAATTACAAGAGAGCTAATTAAAAATTTAATTAGTTCCTCACTTATTCCTACTTTTTTATAAATTATGTCCCATGCAATCAATTACATTATTTCCTAATTATTCCTAATTTCTTTTCACTTCCTTATTCATTTTTCTAATTATCTATGTTGCATTTTTTTAAACCCTAAACCAATGACTACATCATGCTATCATAATTACAAGAGACTATTAAAAATTTTAATTAGTTCCTCACTTATTCCTACTTTTTTATAAATTATGTCACATGCAATCAATTACTATTATTTCCTAATTATTCCTAATTTCTTTTCACTTCTTATTCATTTTTCTAATTATGTATGTTGCATTTTTTTAAACCCTAAACCAATGACTACATCATGCTATCATAATTACAAGAGAGCTAATTAAAAATTTAATTAGTTCCTCACTTATTCCTACTTTTTTATAAATTATGTCACATGCAATCAATTACATTATTTCCTAATTATTCCTAATTTCTTTTCACTTCCTTATTCATTTTTCTAATTATGTATGTTGCATTTTTTTAAACCCTAAACCAATGACTACATCATGCTATCATAATTACAAGAGAGCTAATTAAAAATTTAATTAGTTCCTCACTTATTCCTACTTTTTTATAAATTATGTCCCATGCAATCAATTACATTATTTCCTAATTATTCCTAATTTCTTTTCACTTCCTTATTCATTTTTCTAATTATCTATGTTGCATTTTTTTAAACCCTAAACCAATGACTACATCATGCTATCATAATTACAAGAGACGTAATTAAAAATTTAATTAGTTCCTCACTTATTCCTACTTTTTTATAAATTATGTCCCATGCAATCAATTACATTATTTCCTAATTATTCCTAATTTCTTTTCACTCCTTATTCATTTTTCTAATTATGTATGTTGCATTTTTTTAAACCCTAAACCAATGACTACATCATGCTATCATAATTACAAGAGACGTAATTAAAAATTTAATTAGTTCCTCACTTATTCCTACTTTTTTATAAATTATGTCCCATGCAATCAATTACATTATTTCCTAATTATTCCTAATTTCTTTTCACTTCCTTATTCATTTTTCTAATTATCTATGTTGCATTTTTTTAAACCCTAAACCAATGACTACATCATGCTATCATAATTACAAGAGAGCTAATTAAAAATTTAATTAGTTCCTCACTTATTCCTACTTTTTTATAAATTATGTCCCATGCAATCAATTACATTATTTCCTAATTATTCCTAATTTCTTTTCACTTCTTATTCATTTTTCTAGATTATGTATGTTGCATTTTTTTAAGCCCTAAACCAATGACTACAGTCATGCTATCATAATTACAAGAGAGTAATTAAAAATTTAATTAGTTCCTCACTTATTCCTACTTTTTTATAAATTATGTCCCATGCAATCAATTACATTATTTCCTAATTATTCCTAATTTCTTTTCACTTCCTTATTCATTTTTCTAATTATCTATGTTGCATTTTTTTAAACCCTAAACCAATGACTACATCATGCTATCATAATTACAAGAGAGTAATTAAAAAATTTAATTAGTTCCTCACTTATTCCTACTTTTTTATAAATTATGTCCCATGCAATCAATTACATTATTTCCTAATTATTCCTAATTTCTTTTCACTCCTTATTCATTTTTCTAATTATGTATGTTGCATTTTTTTAAGCCCTAAACCAATGACTACAGTCATGCTATCATAATTACAAGAGAGTAATTAAAAATTTTAATTAGTTCCTCACTTATTCCTACTTTTTTATAAATTATGTCCCATGCAATCAATTACATTATTTCCTAATTATTCCTAATTTCTTTTCACTCCTTATTCATTTTTCTAATTATCTATGTTGCATTTTTTTAAACCCTAAACCAATGACTACATCATGCTATCATAATTACAAGAGAGTAATTAAAAAATTTAATTAGTTCCTCACTTATTCCTACTTTTTTATAAATTATGTCCCATGCAATCAATTACATTATTTCCTAATTATTCCTAATTTCTTTTCACTTCCTTATTCATTTTTCTAATTATCTATGTTGCATTTTTTTAAACCCTAAACCAATGACTACATCATGCTATCATAATTACAAGAGAGTAATTAAAAAATTTAATTAGTTCCTCACTTATTCCTACTTTTTTATAAATTATGTCACATGCAATCAATTACATTATTTCCTAATTATTCCTAATTTCTTTTCACTTCTTATTCATTTTTCTAATTATGTATGTTGCATTTTTTTAAAGCCCTAAACCAATGACTACAGTCATGCTATCATAATTACAAGAGAGCTAATTAAAAATTTTAATTAGTTCCTCACTTATTCCTACTTTTTTATAAATTATGTCACATGCAATCAATTACATTATTTCCTAATTATTCCTAATTTCTTTTCACTTCTTATTCATTTTTCTAATTATGTATGTTGCATTTTTTTAAACCCTAAACCAATGACTACATCATGCTATCATAATTACAAGAGAGCTATTAAAAATTTAATTAGTTCCTCACTTATTCCTACTTTTTTATAAATTATGTCCCATGCAATCAATTACATTATTTCCTAATTATTCCTAATTTCTTTTCACTTCCTTATTCATTTTTCTAGTTATGTATGTTGCATTTTTTTAAGCCCTAAACCAATGACTACAGTCATGCTATCATAATTACAAGAGACGTAATTAAAAATTTTAATTAGTTCCTCACTTATTCCTACTTTTTTATAAATTATGTCCCATGCAATCAATTACATTATTTCCTAATTATTCCTAATTTCTTTTCACTTCCTTATTCATTTTTCTAATTATCTATGTTGCATTTTTTTAAACCCTAAACCAATGACTACAGTCATGCTATCATAATTACAAGAGACTATTTAAAAATTTAATTAGTTCCTCACTTATTCCTACTTTTTTATAAATTATGTCACATGCAATCAATTACATTATTTCCTAATTATTCCTAATTTCTTTTCACTCCTTATTCATTTTTCTAATTATGTATGTTGCATTTTTTTAAACCCTAAACCAATGACTACATCATGCTATCATAATTACAAGAGAGCTATTTAAAAAATTTAATTAGTTCCTCACTTATTCCTACTTTTTTATAAATTATGTCACATGCAATCAATTACATTATTTCCTAATTATTCCTAATTTCTTTTCACTTCCTTATTCATTTTTCTAATTATCTATGTTGCATTTTTTTAAACCCTAAACCAATGACTACATCATGCTATCATAATTACAAGAGAGTAATTAAAAATTTTAATTAGTTCCTCACTTATTCCTACTTTTTTATAAATTATGTCACATGCAATCAATTACATTATTTCCTAATTATTCCTAATTTCTTTTCACTTCTTATTCATTTTTCTAATTATGTATGTTGCATTTTTTTAAACCCTAAACCAATGACTACATCATGCTATCATAATTACAAGAGACTAATTAAAAATTTTAATTAGTTCCTCACTTATTCCTACTTTTTATAAATTATGTCACATGCAATCAATTATATTATTTCCTAATTATTCCTAATTTCTTTTCACTTCTTATTCATTTTTCTAATTATGTATGTTGCATTTTTTTAAACCCTAAACCAATGACTACATCATGCTATCATAATTACAAGAGACTATTTAAAAATTTTAATTAGTTCCTCACTTATTCCTACTTTTTTATAAATTATGTCACATGCAATCAATTATATTATTTCCTAATTATTCCTAATTTCTTTTCACTTCCTTATTCATTTTTCTAATTATCTATGTTGCATTTTTTTAAACCCTAAACCAATGACTACATCATGCTATCATAATTACAAGAGACTATTTAAAAATTTTAATTAGTTCCTCACTTATTCCTACTTTTTTATAAATTATGTCACATGCAATCAATTATATTATTTCCTAATTATTCCTAATTTCTTTTCACTTCTTATTCATTTTTCTAATTATGTATGTTGCATTTTTTAAACCCTAAACCAATGACTACATCATGCTATCATAATTACAAGAGACTATTTAAAAATTTAATTAGTTCCTCACTTATTCCTACTTTTTTATAAATTATGTCCCATGCAATCAATTACATTATTTCCTAATTATTCCTAATTTCTTTTCACTTCTTATTCATTTTTCTAATTATGTATGTTGCATTTTTTTAAGCCCTAAACCAATGACTACATCATGCTATCATAATTACAAGAGAGCTATTAAAAATTTAATTAGTTCCTCACTTATTCCTACTTTTTTATAAATTATGTCACATGCAATCAATTACATTATTTCCTAATTATTCCTAATTTCTTTTCACTTCTTATTCATTTTTCTAATTATCTATGTTGCATTTTTTTAAACCCTAAACCAATGACTACATCATGCTATCATAATTACAAGAGAGCTAATTTAAAAATTTAATTAGTTCCTCACTTATTCCTACTTTTTTATAAATTATGTCACATGCAATCAATTACATTATTTCCTAATTATTCCTAATTTCTTTTCACTTCCTTATTCATTTTTCTAATTATGTATGTTGCATTTTTTTAAGCCCTAAACCAATGACTACAGTCATGCTATCATAATTACAAGAGAGCTAATTAAAAATTTTAATTAGTTCCTCACTTATTCCTACTTTTTTATAAATTATGTCCCATGCAATCAATTACATTATTTCCTAATTATTCCTAATTTCTTTTCACTTCCTTATTCATTTTTCTAATTATCTATGTTGCATTTTTTTAAACCCTAAACCAATGACTACAGTCATGCTATCATAATTACAAGAGACTATTTAAAAATTTAATTAGTTCCTCACTTATTCCTACTTTTTATAAATTATGTCACATGCAATCAATTACATTATTTCCTAATTATTCCTAATTTCTTTTCACTTCTTATTCATTTTTCTAATTATCTATGTTGCATTTTTTTAAACCCTAAACCAATGACTACATCATGCTATCATAATTACAAGAGAGTAATTAAAAATTTAATTAGTTCCTCACTTATTCCTACTTTTTTATAAATTATGTCACATGCAATCAATTATATTATTTCCTAATTATTCCTAATTTCTTTTCACTTCTTATTCATTTTTCTAATTATCTATGTTGCATTTTTTTAAACCCTAAACCAATGACTACATCATGCTATCATAATTACAAGAGACTATTAAAAATTTAATTAGTTCCTCACTTATTCCTACTTTTTTATAAATTATGTCACATGCAATCAATTATATTATTTCCTAATTATTCCTAATTTCTTTTCACTTCTTATTCATTTTTCTAATTATGTATGTTGCATTTTTTTAAACCCTAAACCAATGACTACAGTCATGCTATCATAATTACAAGAGACTATTTAAAAATTTAATTAGTTCCTCACTTATTCCTACTTTTTTATAAATTATGTCACATGCAATCAATTATATTATTTCCTAATTATTCCTAATTTCTTTTCACTTCTTATTCATTTTTCTAATTATCTATGTTGCATTTTTTTAAACCCTAAACCAATGACTACATCATGCTATCATAATTACAAGAGAGCTATTAAAAAATTTAATTAGTTCCTCACTTATTCCTACTTTTTTATAAATTATGTCCCATGCAATCAATTACATTATTTCCTAATTATTCCTAATTTCTTTTCACTCCTTATTCATTTTTCTAATTATCTATGTTGCATTTTTTTAAACCCTAAACCAATGACTACATCATGCTATCATAATTACAAGAGAGTAATTAAAAAATTTAATTAGTTCCTCACTTATTCCTACTTTTTTATAAATTATGTCCCATGCAATCAATTACATTATTTCCTAATTATTCCTAATTTCTTTTCACTTCCTTATTCATTTTTCTAATTATCTATGTTGCATTTTTTTAAACCCTAAACCAATGACTACATCATGCTATCATAATTACAAGAGAGCTATTAAAAAATTTAATTAGTTCCTCACTTATTCCTACTTTTTTATAAATTATGTCACATGCAATCAATTACATTATTTCCTAATTATTCCTAATTTCTTTTCACTTCTTATTCATTTTTCTAATTATGTATGTTGCATTTTTTTAAACCCTAAACCAATGACTACAGTCATGCTATCATAATTACAAGAGAGTAATTAAAAATTTTAATTAGTTCCTCACTTATTCCTACTTTTTTATAAATTATGTCACATGCAATCAATTACATTATTTCCTAATTATTCCTAATTTCTTTTCACTTCTTATTCATTTTTCTAATTATCTATGTTGCATTTTTTTAAACCCTAAACCAATGACTACATCATGCTATCATAATTACAAGAGACTATTTAAAAAATTTAATTAGTTCCTCACTTATTCCTACTTTTTTATAAATTATGTCCCATGCAATCAATTACATTATTTCCTAATTATTCCTAATTTCTTTTCACTTCCTTATTCATTTTTCTAATTATCTATGTTGCATTTTTTTAAACCCTAAACCAATGACTACATCATGCTATCATAATTACAAGAGACTATTAAAAATTTAATTAGTTCCTCACTTATTCCTACTTTTTATAAATTATGTCACATGCAATCAATTATATTATTTCCTAATTATTCCTAATTTCTTTTCACTTCTTATTCATTTTTCTAATTATGTATGTTGCATTTTTTAAACCCTAAACCAATGACTACATCATGCTATCATAATTACAAGAGACTATTTAAAAATTTTAATTAGTTCCTCACTTATTCCTACTTTTTTATAAATTATGTCACATGCAATCAATTATATTATTTCCTAATTATTCCTAATTTCTTTTCACTTCTTATTCATTTTTCTAATTATGTATGTTGCATTTTTTTAAACCCTAAACCAATGACTACATCATGCTATCATAATTACAAGAGACTATTTAAAAATTTAATTAGTTCCTCACTTATTCCTACTTTTTATAAATTATGTCACATGCAATCAATTATATTATTTCCTAATTATTCCTAATTTCTTTTCACTTCTTATTCATTTTTCTAATTATGTATGTTGCATTTTTTTAAACCCTAAACCAATGACTACATCATGCTATCATAATTACAAGAGACTAATTAAAAATTTAATTAGTTCCTCACTTATTCCTACTTTTTTATAAATTATGTCACATGCAATCAATTATATTATTTCCTAATTATTCCTAATTTCTTTTCACTTCTTATTCATTTTTCTAATTATGTATGTTGCATTTTTTTAAACCCTAAACCAATGACTACATCATGCTATCATAATTACAAGAGACTATTTAAAAATTTTAATTAGTTCCTCACTTATTCCTACTTTTTTATAAATTATGTCACATGCAATCAATTATATTATTTCCTAATTATTCCTAATTTCTTTTCACTTCTTATTCATTTTTCTAATTATGTATGTTGCATTTTTTAAACCCTAAACCAATGACTACATCATGCTATCATAATTACAAGAGACTATTTAAAAAATTTAATTAGTTCCTCACTTATTCCTACTTTTTTATAAATTATGTCACATGCAATCAATTACATTATTTCCTAATTATTCCTAATTTCTTTTCACTTCCTTATTCATTTTTCTAATTATGTATGTTGCATTTTTTTAAACCCTAAACCAATGACTACATCATGCTATCATAATTACAAGAGAGTAATTAAAAATTTTAATTAGTTCCTCACTTATTCCTACTTTTTTATAAATTATGTCCCATGCAATCAATTACATTATTTCCTAATTATTCCTAATTTCTTTTCACTTCCTTATTCATTTTTCTAATTATCTATGTTGCATTTTTTAAACCCTAAACCAATGACTACATCATGCTATCATAATTACAAGAGACTATTAAAAAATTTAATTAGTTCCTCACTTATTCCTACTTTTTTATAAATTATGTCCCATGCAATCAATTACATTATTTCCTAATTATTCCTAATTTCTTTTCACTCCTTATTCATTTTTCTAATTATCTATGTTGCATTTTTTTAAACCCTAAACCAATGACTACATCATGCTATCATAATTACAAGAGAGTATTAAAAATTTAATTAGTTCCTCACTTATTCCTACTTTTTTATAAATTATGTCACATGCAATCAATTACATTATTTCCTAATTATTCCTAATTTCTTTTCACTTCCTTATTCATTTTTCTAATTATGTATGTTGCATTTTTTTAAACCCTAAACCAATGACTACATCATGCTATCATAATTACAAGAGACTATTTAAAAATTTTAATTAGTTCCTCACTTATTCCTACTTTTTTATAAATTATGTCCCATGCAATCAATTACATTATTTCCTAATTATTCCTAATTTCTTTTCACTTCCTTATTCATTTTTCTAATTATCTATGTTGCATTTTTTAAACCCTAAACCAATGACTGCATCATGCTATCATAATTACAAGAGAGTAATTAAAAAATTTAATTAGTTCCTCACTTATTCCTACTTTTTTATAAATTATGTCACATGCAATCAATTATATTATTTCCTAATTATTCCTAATTTCTTTTCACTTCTTATTCATTTTTCTAATTATGTATGTTGCATTTTTTTAAACCCTAAACCAATGACTACATCATGCTATCATAATTACAAGAGACTATTTAAAAATTTTAATTAGTTCCTCACTTATTCCTACTTTTTTATAAATTATGTCACATGCAATCAATTATATTATTTCCTAATTATTCCTAATTTCTTTTCACTTCTTATTCATTTTTCTAATTATGTATGTTGCATTTTTTTAAACCCTAAACCAATGACTACATCATGCTATCATAATTACAAGAGACTATTTAAAAATTTTAATTAGTTCCTCACTTATTCCTACTTTTTTATAAATTATGTCACATGCAATCAATTATATTATTTCCTAATTATTCCTAATTTCTTTTCACTTCTTATTCATTTTTCTAATTATCTATGTTGCATTTTTTTAAACCCTAAACCAATGACTACATCATGCTATCATAATTACAAGAGACTATTAAAAATTTTAATTAGTTCCTCACTTATTCCTACTTTTTTATAAATTATGTCACATGCAATCAATTATATTATTTCCTAATTATTCCTAATTTCTTTTCACTTCTTATTCATTTTTCTAATTATGTATGTTGCATTTTTTTAAACCCTAAACCAATGACTACATCATGCTATCATAATTACAAGAGACTAATTAAAAATTTTAATTAGTTCCTCACTTATTCCTACTTTTTTATAAATTATGTCACATGCAATCAATTATATTATTTCCTAATTATTCCTAATTTCTTTTCACTTCTTATTCATTTTTCTAATTATGTATGTTGCATTTTTTTAAACCCTAAACCAATGACTACATCATGCTATCATAATTACAAGAGACTATTTAAAAATTTTAATTAGTTCCTCACTTATTCCTACTTTTTTATAAATTATGTCACATGCAATCAATTATATTATTTCCTAATTATTCCTAATTTCTTTTCACTTCTTATTCATTTTTCTAATTATGTATGTTGCATTTTTTTAAACCCTAAACCAATGACTACATCATGCTATCATAATTACAAGAGACTATTTAAAAATTTTAATTAGTTCCTCACTTATTCCTACTTTTTTATAAATTATGTCACATGCAATCAATTATATTATTTCCTAATTATTCCTAATTTCTTTTCACTTCTTATTCATTTTTCTAATTATCTATGTTGCATTTTTTTAAACCCTAAACCAATGACTACATCATGCTATCATAATTACAAGAGACTATTTAAAAATTTTAATTAGTTCCTCACTTATTCCTACTTTTTTATAAATTATGTCACATGCAATCAATTATATTATTTCCTAATTATTCCTAATTTCTTTTCACTTCTTATTCATTTTTCTAATTATCTATGTTGCATTTTTTTAAACCCTAAACCAATGACTACATCATGCTATCATAATTACAAGAGACTATTTAAAAATTTTAATTAGTTCCTCACTTATTCCTACTTTTTTATAAATTATGTCACATGCAATCAATTATATTATTTCCTAATTATTCCTAATTTCTTTTCACTTCTTATTCATTTTTCTAATTATGTATGTTGCATTTTTTTAAACCCTAAACCAATGACTACATCATGCTATCATAATTACAAGAGACTATTTAAAAATTTAATTAGTTCCTCACTTATTCCTACTTTTTTATAAATTATGTCACATGCAATCAATTACATTATTTCCTAATTATTCCTAATTTCTTTTCACTTCTTATTCATTTTTCTAATTATGTATGTTGCATTTTTTTAAACCCTAAACCAATGACTACATCATGCTATCATAATTACAAGAGACTATTTAAAAATTTTAATTAGTTCCTCACTTATTCCTACTTTTTTATAAATTATGTCACATGCAATCAATTATATTATTTCCTAATTATTCCTAATTTCTTTTCACTTCTTATTCATTTTTCTAATTATCTATGTTGCATTTTTTTAAACCCTAAACCAATGACTACATCATGCTATCATAATTACAAGAGACTATTTAAAAATTTTAATTAGTTCCTCACTTATTCCTACTTTTTTATAAATTATGTCACATGCAATCAATTATATTATTTCCTAATTATTCCTAATTTCTTTTCACTTCTTATTCATTTTTCTAATTATCTATGTTGCATTTTTTTAAACCCTAAACCAATGACTACATCATGCTATCATAATTACAAGAGACTATTAAAAATTTTAATTAGTTCCTCACTTATTCCTACTTTTTTATAAATTATGTCACATGCAATCAATTACTATTATTTCCTAATTATTCCTAATTTCTTTTCACTTCTTATTCATTTTTCTAATTATGTATGTTGCATTTTTTTAAACCCTAAACCAATGACTACATCATGCTATCATAATTACAAGAGACTATTTAAAAATTTTAATTAGTTCCTCACTTATTCCTACTTTTTTATAAATTATGTCCCATGCAATCAATTATATTATTTCCTAATTATTCCTAATTTCTTTTCACTTCCTTATTCATTTTTCTAATTATCTATGTTGCATTTTTTTAAACCCTAAACCAATGACTACATCATGCTATCATAATTACAAGAGACTATTTAAAAATTTTAATTAGTTCCTCACTTATTCCTACTTTTTTATAAATTATGTCACATGCAATCAATTATATTATTTCCTAATTATTCCTAATTTCTTTTCACTTCCTTATTCATTTTTCTAATTATGTATGTTGCATTTTTTTAAACCCTAAACCAATGACTACATCATGCTATCATAATTACAAGAGAGCTATTTAAAAATTTTAATTAGTTCCTCACTTATTCCTACTTTTTTATAAATTATGTCACATGCAATCAATTACATTATTTCCTAATTATTCCTAATTTCTTTTCACTTCCTTATTCATTTTTCTAATTATCTATGTTGCATTTTTTTAAACCCTAAACCAATGACTACATCATGCTATCATAATTACAAGAGACTATTTAAAAATTTTAATTAGTTCCTCACTTATTCCTACTTTTTTATAAATTATGTCACATGCAATCAATTATATTATTTCCTAATTATTCCTAATTTCTTTTCACTTCTTATTCATTTTTCTAATTATCTATGTTGCATTTTTTTAAACCCTAAACCAATGACTACATCATGCTATCATAATTACAAGAGACTATTTAAAAATTTTAATTAGTTCCTCACTTATTCCTACTTTTTTATAAATTATGTCACATGCAATCAATTATATTATTTCCTAATTATTCCTAATTTCTTTTCACTTCTTATTCATTTTTCTAATTATCTATGTTGCATTTTTTTAAACCCTAAACCAATGACTACATCATGCTATCATAATTACAAGAGACTATTTAAAAATTTTAATTAGTTCCTCACTTATTCCTACTTTTTTATAAATTATGTCACATGCAATCAATTATATTATTTCCTAATTATTCCTAATTTCTTTTCACTTCCTTATTCATTTTTCTAATTATCTATGTTGCATTTTTTTAAACCCTAAACCAATGACTACATCATGCTATCATAATTACAAGAGACTATTTAAAAATTTTAATTAGTTCCTCACTTATTCCTACTTTTTTATAAATTATGTCACATGCAATCAATTATATTATTTCCTAATTATTCCTAATTTCTTTTCACTTCTTATTCATTTTTCTAATTATGTATGTTGCATTTTTTTAAACCCTAAACCAATGACTACATCATGCTATCATAATTACAAGAGACTATTTAAAAATTTTAATTAGTTCCTCACTTATTCCTACTTTTTTATAAATTATGTCCCATGCAATCAATTACTATTATTTCCTAATTATTCCTAATTTCTTTTCACTTCCTTATTCATTTTTCTAATTATGTATGTTGCATTTTTTTAAACCCTAAACCAATGACTACATCATGCTATCATAATTACAAGAGACTATTTAAAAATTTTAATTAGTTCCTCACTTATTCCTACTTTTTTATAAATTATGTCCCATGCAATCAATTACATTATTTCCTAATTATTCCTAATTTCTTTTCACTCCTTATTCATTTTTCTAATTATCTATGTTGCATTTTTTTAAACCCTAAACCAATGACTACATCATGCTATCATAATTACAAGAGACTATTTAAAAATTTTAATTAGTTCCTCACTTATTCCTACTTTTTTATAAATTATGTCCCATGCAATCAATTACATTATTTCCTAATTATTCCTAATTTCTTTTCACTCCTTATTCATTTTTCTAATTATCTATGTTGCATTTTTTTAAACCCTAAACCAATGACTACATCATGCTATCATAATTACAAGAGAGTAATTAAAAATTTTAATTAGTTCCTCACTTATTCCTACTTTTTTATAAATTATGTCCCATGCAATCAATTACATTATTTCCTAATTATTCCTAATTTCTTTTCACTCCTTATTCATTTTTCTAATTATGTATGTTGCATTTTTTTAAACCCTAAACCAATGACTCCATCATGCTATCATAATTACAAGAGAGTAATTAAAAATTTAATTAGTTCCTCACTTATTCCTACTTTTTTATAAATTATGTCCCATGCAATCAATTACATTATTTCCTAATTATTCCTAATTTCTTTTCACTCCTTATTCATTTTTCTAATTATGTATGTTGCATTTTTTTAAGCCCTAAACCAATGACTCCGTCATGCTATCATAATTACAAGAGAGTAATTAAAAATTTTAATTAGTTCCTCACTTATTCCTACTTTTTTATAAATTATGTCCCATGCAATCAATTACATTATTTCCTAATTATTCCTAATTTCTTTTCACTCCTTATTCATTTTTCTAATTATCTATGTTGCATTTTTTTAAACCCTAAACCAATGACTCCGTCATGCTATCATAATTACAAGAGACTATTTAAAAATTTTAATTAGTTCCTCACTTATTCCTACTTTTTTATAAATTATGTCCCATGCAATCAATTACATTATTTCCTAATTATTCCTAATTTCTTTTCACTCCTTATTCATTTTTCTAATTATCTATGTTGCATTTTTTTAAACCCTAAACCAATGACTCCGTCATGCTATCATAATTACAAGAGACTATTAAAAATTTTAATTAGTTCCTCACTTATTCCTACTTTTTTATAAATTATGTCCCATGCAATCAATTACATTATTTCCTAATTATTCCTAATTTCTTTTCACTCCTTATTCATTTTTCTAATTATGTATGTTGCATTTT
Organism: Mitragyna speciosa; assembly: GCA_024721245.1. Taxonomy (NCBI): domain Eukaryota; kingdom Viridiplantae; phylum Streptophyta; class Magnoliopsida; order Gentianales; family Rubiaceae; genus Mitragyna; species Mitragyna speciosa. The sequence continues at coordinate 18,796 of JAMWEH010002448.1, forward strand.
TTTAAACCCTAAACCAATGACTCCGTCATGCTATCATAATTACAAGAGAGTAATTAAAAATTTTAATTAGTTCCTCACTTATTCCTACTTTTTTATAAATTATGTCCCATGCAATCAATTACATTATTTCCTAATTATTCCTAATTTCTTTTCACTCCTTATTCATTTTTCTAATTATGTATGTTGCATTTTTTTAAGCCCTAAACCAATGACTCCGTCATGCTATCATAATTACAAGAGAGTAATTAAAAATTTTAATTAGTTCCTCACTTATTCCTACTTTTTTATAAATTATGTCCCATGCAATCAATTACATTATTTCCTAATTATTCCTAATTTCTTTTCACTCCTTATTCATTTTTCTAATTATGTATGTTGCATTTTTTTAAGCCCTAAACCAATGACTCCGTCATGCTATCATAATTACAAGAGAGTAATTAAAAATTTTAATTAGTTCCTCACTTATTCCTACTTTTTTATAAATTATGTCCCATGCAATCAATTACATTATTTCCTAATTATTCCTAATTTCTTTTCACTCCTTATTCATTTTTCTAATTATGTATGTTGCATTTTTTTAAACCCTAAACCAATGACTCCATCATGCTATCATAATTACAAGAGAGTAATTAAAAATTTAATTAGTTCCTCACTTATTCCTACTTTTTTATAAATTATGTCCCATGCAATCAATTACATTATTTCCTAATTATTCCTAATTTCTTTTCACTCCTTATTCATTTTTCTAATTATGTATGTTGCATTTTTTTAAGCCCTAAACCAATGACTCCGTCATGCTATCATAATTACAAGAGAGTAATTAAAAATTTTAATTAGTTCCTCACTTATTCCTACTTTTTTATAAATTATGTCCCATGCAATCAATTACATTATTTCCTAATTATTCCTAATTTCTTTTCACTCCTTATTCATTTTTCTAATTATGTATGTTGCATTTTTTTAAACCCTAAACCAATGACTCCGTCATGCTATCATAATTACAAGAGAGTAATTAAAAATTTTAATTAGTTCCTCACTTATTCCTACTTTTTTATAAATTATGTCCCATGCAATCAATTACATTATTTCCTAATTATTCCTAATTTCTTTTCACTCCTTATTCATTTTTCTAATTATGTATGTTGCATTTTTTTAAACCCTAAACCAATGACTCCGATCATGCTATCATAATTACAAGAGAGTAATTAAAAATTTAATTAGTTCCTCACTTATTCCTACTTTTTTATAAATTATGTCCCATGCAATCAATTACATTATTTCCTAATTATTCCTAATTTCTTTTCACTCCTTATTCATTTTTCTAATTATGTATGTTGCATTTTTTTAAACCCTAAACCAATGACTCCGTCATGCTATCATAATTACAAGAGAGTAATTAAAAATTTTAATTAGTTCCTCACTTATTCCTACTTTTTTATAAATTATGTCCCATGCAATCAATTACATTATTTCCTAATTATTCCTAATTTCTTTTCACTCCTTATTCATTTTTCTAATTATGTATGTTGCATTTTTTTAAACCCTAAACCAATGACTCCGTCATGCTATCATAATTACAAGAGAGTAATTAAAAATTTAATTAGTTCCTCACTTATTCCTACTTTTTTATAAATTATGTCCCATGCAATCAATTACATTATTTCCTAATTATTCCTAATTTCTTTTCACTCCTTATTCATTTTTCTAATTATGTATGTTGCATTTTTTTAAACCCTAAACCAATGACTCCGTCATGCTATCATAATTACAAGAGAGTAATTAAAAATTTTAATTAGTTCCTCACTTATTCCTACTTTTTTATAAATTATGTCCCATGCAATCAATTACATTATTTCCTAATTATTCCTAATTTCTTTTCACTCCTTATTCATTTTTCTAATTATGTATGTTGCATTTTTTTAAACCCTAAACCAATGACTCCGTCATGCTATCATAATTACAAGAGAGTAATTAAAAATTTAATTAGTTCCTCACTTATTCCTACTTTTTTATAAATTATGTCCCATGCAATCAATTACATTATTTCCTAATTATTCCTAATTTCTTTTCACTCCTTATTCATTTTTCTAATTATGTATGTTGCATTTTTTTAAACCCTAAACCAATGACTCCGTCATGCTATCATAATTACAAGAGAGTAATTAAAAATTTTAATTAGTTCCTCACTTATTCCTACTTTTTTATAAATTATGTCCCATGCAATCAATTACATTATTTCCTAATTATTCCTAATTTCTTTTCACTCCTTATTCATTTTTCTAATTATGTATGTTGCATTTTTTTAAGCCCTAAACCAATGACTCCGTCATGCTATCATAATTACAAGAGAGTAATTAAAAAATTTAATTAGTTCCTCACTTATTCCTACTTTTTTATAAATTATGTCCCATGCAATCAATTACATTATTTCCTAATTATTCCTAATTTCTTTTCACTCCTTATTCATTTTTCTAAGTTATGTATGTTGCATTTTTTTAAGCCCTAAACCAATGACTCCGTCATGCTATCATAATTACAAGAGAGTAATTAAAAATTTTAATTAGTTCCTCACTTATTCCTACTTTTTTATAAATTATGTCCCATGCAATCAATTACATTATTTCCTAATTATTCCTAATTTCTTTTCACTCCTTATTCATTTTTCTAATTATGTATGTTGCATTTTTTTAAGCCCTAAACCAATGACTCCGTCATGCTATCATAATTACAAGAGAGTAATTAAAAATTTAATTAGTTCCTCACTTATTCCTACTTTTTTATAAATTATGTCCCATGCAATCAATTACATTATTTCCTAATTATTCCTAATTTCTTTTCACTCCTTATTCATTTTTCTAAGTTATGTATGTTGCATTTTTTTAAGCCCTAAACCAATGACTCCGTCATGCTATCATAATTACAAGAGAGTAATTAAAAAATTTAATTAGTTCCTCACTTATTCCTACTTTTTTATAAATTATGTCCCATGCAATCAATTACATTATTTCCTAATTATTCCTAATTTCTTTTCACTCCTTATTCATTTTTCTAGTTATGTATGTTGCATTTTTTTAAGCCCTAAACCAATGACTCCGTCATGCTATCATAATTACAAGAGAGTAATTAAAAATTTTAATTAGTTCCTCACTTATTCCTACTTTTTTATAAATTATGTCCCATGCAATCAATTACATTATTTCCTAATTATTCCTAATTTCTTTTCACTCCTTATTCATTTTTCTAGTTATGTATGTTGCATTTTTTTAAGCCCTAAACCAATGACTCCGTCATGCTATCATAATTACAAGAGAGTAATTAAAAATTTAATTAGTTCCTCACTTATTCCTACTTTTTTATAAATTATGTCCCATGCAATCAATTACATTATTTCCTAATTATTCCTAATTTCTTTTCACTCCTTATTCATTTTTCTAGTTATGTATGTTGCATTTTTTTAAGCCCTAAACCAATGACTCCGTCATGCTATCATAATTACAAGAGAGTAATTAAAAATTTTAATTAGTTCCTCACTTATTCCTACTTTTTTATAAATTATGTCCCATGCAATCAATTACATTATTTCCTAATTATTCCTAATTTCTTTTCACTCCTTATTCATTTTTCTAGTTATGTATGTTGCATTTTTTTAAGCCCTAAACCAATGACTCCGTCATGCTATCATAATTACAAGAGAGTAATTAAAAATTTAATTAGTTCCTCACTTATTCCTACTTTTTTATAAATTATGTCCCATGCAATCAATTACATTATTTCCTAATTATTCCTAATTTCTTTTCACTCCTTATTCATTTTTCTAGTTATGTATGTTGCATTTTTTTAAGCCCTAAACCAATGACTCCGTCATGCTATCATAATTACAAGAGAGTAATTAAAAATTTAATTAGTTCCTCACTTATTCCTACTTTTTTATAAATTATGTCCCATGCAATCAATTACATTATTTCCTAATTATTCCTAATTTCTTTTCACTCCTTATTCATTTTTCTAGTTATGTATGTTGCATTTTTTTAAGCCCTAAACCAATGACTCCGTCATGCTATCATAATTACAAGAGAGTAATTAAAAATTTTAATTAGTTCCTCACTTATTCCTACTTTTTTATAAATTATGTCCCATGCAATCAATTACATTATTTCCTAATTATTCCTAATTTCTTTTCACTCCTTATTCATTTTTCTAGTTATGTATGTTGCATTTTTTTAAGCCCTAAACCAATGACTCCGTCATGCTATCATAATTACAAGAGAGTAATTAAAAAATTTAATTAGTTCCTCACTTATTCCTACTTTTTTATAAATTATGTCCCATGCAATCAATTACATTATTTCCTAATTATTCCTAATTTCTTTTCACTCCTTATTCATTTTTCTAGTTATGTATGTTGCATTTTTTTAAGCCCTAAACCAATGACTCCGTCATGCTATCATAATTACAAGAGAGTAATTAAAAATTTTAATTAGTTCCTCACTTATTCCTACTTTTTTATAAATTATGTCCCATGCAATCAATTACATTATTTCCTAATTATTCCTAATTTCTTTTCACTCCTTATTCATTTTTCTAGTTATGTATGTTGCATTTTTTTAAGCCCTAAACCAATGACTCCGTCATGCTATCATAATTACAAGAGAGTAATTAAAAATTTTAATTAGTTCCTCACTTATTCCTACTTTTTTATAAATTATGTCCCATGCAATCAATTACATTATTTCCTAATTATTCCTAATTTCTTTTCACTCCTTATTCATTTTTCTAGTTATGTATGTTGCATTTTTTTAAGCCCTAAACCAATGACTCCGTCATGCTATCATAATTACAAGAGAGTAATTAAAAATTTTAATTAGTTCCTCACTTATTCCTACTTTTTTATAAATTATGTCCCATGCAATCAATTACATTATTTCCTAATTATTCCTAATTTCTTTTCACTCCTTATTCATTTTTCTAATTATGTATGTTGCATTTTTTTAAGCCCTAAACCAATGACTCCGTCATGCTATCATAATTACAAGAGAGTAATTAAAAATTTAATTAGTTCCTCACTTATTCCTACTTTTTTATAAATTATGTCCCATGCAATCAATTACATTATTTCCTAATTATTCCTAATTTCTTTTCACTCCTTATTCATTTTTCTAATTATGTATGTTGCATTTTTTTAAGCCCTAAACCAATGACTCCGTCATGCTATCATAATTACAAGAGAGTAATTAAAAATTTAATTAGTTCCTCACTTATTCCTACTTTTTTATAAATTATGTCCCATGCAATCAATTACATTATTTCCTAATTATTCCTAATTTCTTTTCACTCCTTATTCATTTTTCTAGTTATGTATGTTGCATTTTTTTAAGCCCTAAACCAATGACTCCGTCATGCTATCATAATTACAAGAGAGTAATTAAAAATTTTAATTAGTTCCTCACTTATTCCTACTTTTTTATAAATTATGTCCCATGCAATCAATTACATTATTTCCTAATTATTCCTAATTTCTTTTCACTCCTTATTCATTTTTCTAGTTATGTATGTTGCATTTTTTTAAGCCCTAAACCAATGACTCCGTCATGCTATCATAATTACAAGAGAGTAATTAAAAATTTAATTAGTTCCTCACTTATTCCTACTTTTTTATAAATTATGTCCCATGCAATCAATTACATTATTTCCTAATTATTCCTAATTTCTTTTCACTCCTTATTCATTTTTCTAGTTATGTATGTTGCATTTTTTTAAGCCCTAAACCAATGACTCCGTCATGCTATCATAATTACAAGAGAGTAATTAAAAATTTAATTAGTTCCTCACTTATTCCTACTTTTTTATAAATTATGTCCCATGCAATCAATTACATTATTTCCTAATTATTCCTAATTTCTTTTCACTCCTTATTCATTTTTCTAATTATGTATGTTGCATTTTTTTAAGCCCTAAACCAATGACTCCGTCATGCTATCATAATTACAAGAGAGTAATTAAAAATTTTAATTAGTTCCTCACTTATTCCTACTTTTTTATAAATTATGTCCCATGCAATCAATTACATTATTTCCTAATTATTCCTAATTTCTTTTCACTCCTTATTCATTTTTCTAGTTATGTATGTTGCATTTTTTTAAGCCCTAAACCAATGACTCCGTCATGCTATCATAATTACAAGAGAGTAATTAAAAATTTTAATTAGTTCCTCACTTATTCCTACTTTTTTATAAATTA